>JAOTOL010000528.1:0-25000 GCA_034440575.1 Imbricaverruca yamaguchii | reverse complement strand
TCACTATCAATGAAATCAACATCATTTGTCAGATCCCATGTCACTGAACTATGGTGTACGGTCGGCAGATTGGTCATATCTTCCAATGTAAACACTGATTTAAACTGCTTGCTCAGCTCCTCAACCATCTCACTATCCTCACCCAATGTAGTCCCGTTTACTTCCAGTAGACCAATTGTGCTAGAAACTTTACTCAGCTTGTAGAAACTAAAGAACTTTTTACTGTCCCCATTACAGTTTCTAGCCAAATCCAGTTCTTTTGCTCGCTTTGCTGCTCTGGTATTTTTGCTTCAGTGTCTCTAGCTTTTCGATACGCCTTTAGATTAACGACATTTGAGGCTTCTTTAAAGACTCTAAATGCAGTTTTCTTAGCCTTAATTGCTTTTATCAAGTCTGGTGTAAGCCATGCTGGCTTTCCTACCCTTCTTTTGCGTGTTTGCTTTTGGGGGACATGTCTAATCTGAATTTCCTTCAAGTAAGATTTGAACTTTTCCCACATTTCACAGGCATTTCAATTGGAGAATTCTTCTTCCCATCTGATGGCACTTAAAGCCGCTCTCATGCAGTCAAAGTCTGCTCTGTTGAAATTTGGAACCTTTACCAAATTATCCTTGATAATTTACCCTACATGTGCCTTGAATCTCACTATGTTATGGTCACTTCTTCCCAGAGTTTCGCCTACAGTCAAGTCTTGAACCAAGTCACTTAAATCCGAGAATACAAGGTCCAAGAATGAGCCATGCCTGGTAGGTTCCGATACAAACTGGTGTAAGAACAAGTCCTCTTTAAGTCATTTCCTAAACATTTTGCATGATGGGAGCCAACACCAGCATTTTCATAACCTATTAGATTAAAGTCACCAAGAATAAGGCACTTCCTCTTAAAGTTTCTACTGATTTCATCACAGATCACCTTGTCAAGCTCCAGTTGCTGAGAATGTGGCAGGGTTCCTGATCGGTAGAAAACTTCTATCCTAAGAGTATTGCTGTTGCCTTTTTCTACAGTGACATCAAGCCAAATGGACTCCACATACACATTTTTATCCCCACCTGCTACTTTTTGAGAACTGAATAAGCTATTCATATAGAGCATTACACCGCCCCCTTTCATTGCTGAACCCCTATTTCCCGAAAACATATTGTATCCCTGGATCTCATAGTTCTGCAAGTTTTCTCCAAAATACCCTTCACTGATCCATGCCTCCGTAATGCAAACAAAATATGGTTCCTCTTCAGGAACATAACACTTGGACTCATCAAATTTGGAACGGATACTCTGAGCATTAAACATCATACACTTAACAATTGCTCCATAACCACCTTTGGCTTTTTCATACTGAGGAGTTCTTTTATCACTAGATGAACTATCACTCTGTCCCCTTGAACTGCTGCTGTCCCTATTTGCAGACTTTGAGGTTCTATTGCCTTGGCTGACACTATTGGAATATTCCTGAGTTGGCAATGCAATTTCATCCCTCCCCACCCCATTTCCTAGTTTCCCTGAAGGACATGCTCGTACACTTTGCCTAACACATGGACCCCCTTCTCAGAGAAGTGCAGGCCATCCCTCTGACAGAGGTTCCACGATGCATAAAACCTGCTCCACTCGTCTACAAATGTAAAACCTAGCTCATGGCAGAGCTTTCCTACCCTGGCGTTAGCTGCTAGTGCCCTAGAGCTCCACTCAGGGGAGGCTCTAGCCATAGACAAAATTGCTGTTACAATGACTCTATTGGTACCCTTCGGGGTGGCCAGAAGGGCCCTGCACTCTCGCAGAAGCTCCTCACTCCTAGCAGGACCTATGTTATTTACCCCTACATGCACTATGAATGTATTGAACTCGTGATCACTGGTGACCTGTGCCACCACAGGTACCAGGTCCTTCATCTTGGCACCAGGCCTGGTGATGCATCTCCTCTCCCTCCTACCTTTACAAAATACCGGCTCTAAATGTCGCACACGAGAGTCTCCTACGACCAGCACTGACTCCTTACTACTACTATCCTGGGGGCAGTCATCCAATGCCTGCATCATATTTGACGTTAATATGCCTGCCCGCTGGGCCGTTCGGCTAGACTTCCTCCCGCTCCTACCACCTGCCACCTGCCACTCACTTACCCTTTCCTTACGTTCTCCAAATCCTCCACCCCTGACCTCATGCCACTTCCCCTCCTGTGACCTACCAGAACTACTCCTCCTCTGTTCACTATTAACACTCCCCTCTCGAGAGATCCCAGCCACCTCCACAGTAGGGGAAGCCTCAGCTACCTGGTGGCCTGCGACCACCTGGGCATATGATGTCCCTGCTACGGAGTGACCCCTTGTTGGTTTATCTTGCCTACCCTGTGCAACAAGGGCAGCCTTGAGCTTGGAAAGCTCTGCCTTAAGGGTCCTAATCTCTTCCTCTAGTGCCTGCATCCTGGTCGAAACCATTCTAAACGCTGCAGCTTATGCCCAGATTTAGACTCAAATTAACTCGCTAAACAACGGACTAAAAAACCAACTATCATTCACTATAAATCGCTACCTCCTATACTGTCAGTTAATTATCTGAGCACCTCAAGAAAAGCAACACACTAAGCAGAAAACTACTAAACAATTTATTTAAAAAATAAACAAAATGTCTAATCTAATTGTCTTCCAATCAAGTAGACAACTATATGAATATTCCTTTTGATATCGCTTATGGCTAGACAGAAAAATGAACAGTCACATAGCAGTTATGAATACCACCAACTTACTACCAATTAAACTCTATCTTAAACTTCAACACCAAACACACTATGCACCACAAAAATATATAAAGTATGTTAGGATAGTATGAATGTTGTCTAATGTACTTATGAAATCAAACACTTGTAATATCTCCTACTACAGAAATCGAAGCGACGAGAACACGCCTAATGCCACGAGGCCCCGCCTAAAAAGAAGATGGCGCACGGCAGCGTCGCTAGGTTAATACAGTATAGTTTGCGTGCTACGAAAATGCTTATCAGATAAAAACTAATGAAATATAATCACAGAAGTAATTGCTAAACACCTATCCACAGCTTAGACTAGAGTACTGCCCAGTTCTGCAAGGACTTATCTGGAAAGCTGAAGCTCCAACGGACGTCCTCCCACCATGACACATGGCGGCAAACTGGCGGCAAACAACAGAACACTACAATACGACTAAAACTAAAACGCACGTACATCGAACACATGGTGCGACAGACATAAAACCAAGCACAAAACAAACCTACGAGGGAGCTATGTAAACTGCGCTATTTACGACTCAACTGCGCCATCTAAGAACTTGAGAAAATGAGTGCCCCTAAAACGCTGCATTCGTGATGGTCGTCGCCTAATTCGCATCCTAACTGAGAATGATAAAAAAAACAGGTCAACACGATTCCAAAAGCACAGACGTGATATTATAGGATTTAGAAAGTGAGTTGAATTGAACATATTTCCATTCATGCATGAAACCATTAAAACGGCCCAAAAGTGGTACCCCAGATGACGTCATTTGTACCATTCGAGCCGACAGGCAGGAAGGCATGGGGATGACAGGGGCCTGGATACCAAGGCCGTATACACAAACAAAATCATAAGCTTCTGCGCATCTTTCCGCGCAGGTTGCCTTATGACGTGAACGGTGCGTCACCCGCCCACTCCGAAACTACTAGCGTGCATATGTATTTACTAATCATACAAAAGCATGCAACAAACAAACAAATGATATGGTGCCTAAGCATGTGCCTATAGCAGGGAATACCATTAACCCGTCCCGTCTCGGGGGAGGGGGGGGGTCTTCAACTGCCTCCCTTAGGTTTTTCGTGGATAGCGGACGAACGGCGAGGGGCCGCGCGCCAAAATTTGGCATACCTTTTCCCACTTTCACACAACAATTTCAGATGCTGATTAAAAAATTTTAGGTCAGGTCATCTAGGGTTAACGAGTTAGTCAAGGTCAACTGAGGTTAACTCCAAAGGGATATTTTAATGAAACTTTCAGCGTTTGCTTATCTTTACGGATGCAACAAAACGTACGAGTTGAATTTTCTTTTCGTTTTGACTACCTATAAATTTTGCGTATTTGCCAAATTGCAGTTCAAATACAGGATTCTGACTAAAGTAAGTATTTTTCTCAGGGAAAGTTGACATCCAACAACGTTTTTTGGTCTGTTCTACCCATTTGAAAAGGAAAATTAAAGAAAACTTGAAAACACAAGATTTATTCTTCTTTTTTTTTGGGGGGGGGGGGGCGGGGCTCCAAAAATATAGCTCTGGTCGATTTCACTGTCCTTTTCTCATTACAAATAAATTTTGTTTTTTCATATATCCACTAAAATCAACCCCAGAGTCAAAAACAATGTAAGCCGTGAAGTCGTGAAAATCTAGCCACCCTGGCGACGTCACATTTGGGGGTGTTTTGGAGACAGGACCCGGACCCTACTCGTCGAGCGCTTTCTGATTACACCTATTCCGTCTTCGTGCGATGCTTAGTTTGGATTTTAGAGGGGGTCTTCAACCGCCCCCCCCCCCCTCGAGACGGGGTGGGAGGATTTGACCGGAAAGATGGCGTGGGTTAGGCACACACCTTGCCCATAGTCATCCAGCGCCCCTAATGAGACCTGATGTTCGTATGTTGGTGGCATATGCTAGTGGTATCATATTTGGCAGTCAAGGATATGCACAACACACTTGTACCTAGAGGATGAGGATAGGAGGTCCACCGAAGGAATTTCCTCAGGCCTTAGGACTGGCTTATAATACGCTTCAGGCATCATCTTCAATTTCAACAAGTATGATGCATCATAATCTGCATGGGTGAAGTGATTGGAACAGATGTAGGCCTTTTTTATATTCAATCTGGACTGTTCAAATACATTTTTAGATCCACATCTTGCAAATTTTTTCATCTTTTGGAAACCGAAATACACAGACACCCTGGGCCATCTTTTTTCCTTTCCCTCCTGACCACATCTTGCAACTAACAACTGAACAGTGCAACATGTCTGACCTTTCACCTGAAAAGAAGGCCAAGGTTACTGGATCATCATAGTATCTCACTCAATATTGTCCTAGTGTGGTTTCTGACATAATTCTGGCTTCTACTTCCAAATCTCCTTTTCATGTACTCCCTCAGTATCATTTAATTGACACCCCCCGATGACGCATCACCTTTCCGTGGTGGGGGGGGGGGGGGTGGATTGCGCGCCCCAAGGATCCGGTGGCCATACCACCAGGCGGCCGGGGAGAGGTCAGACTAAGAGTGCCTCACTCGTCCTTCCATCCATACGCCCCCATTACAATGCCCATCTCATCCCAATTCATGTCCTTCACATAGCCCTACAACACTAACTATCCCTACTATGAGCAGGCAGGGAAACTTCCCCGGTCCTCCCCACCAGCTCAGTTTTATCGGGGTAGCCGCGTCCCCTTGGCCCGTCCCCCGGGGTTGACGGAGTCCTGGAGGTTCAGGTCCCCCGTCGCACGGTGCTAGTTGTGACGGGGGACGAACACACCTCTTTGGTCCCGATATCCCGGAGGGGCGGGCGGGCCCGTGGGGCCTCAAGCGGGTCAAGTGGCAGGTCGCCTCGGGCTGGGGGCCTGGGTTTCCCAGTGCCTGCCGGCCCGGCCGGCCGGGGTCAAGGGGTGGGCGGCGCTGGATCCTGGTCGGGGTGGTGAGTCTCTCTCTCCCGGCCGGCCGAAGGCGCCGCCTGCCCCGTATAGCTCATCTGGTGTCTGACGACCTCCCGTCCGCGGGACACAGGCGTCCCCCCAGTAGGGCCCCTCTGAAGTGGGGCACCGGATGAGCAAAACAAAACATACAACACATGGCATCTACTAAACAAAAACACTTTCCTGGTCCCTCCCGTGAGGGCCAGACCAATTCCCACTGCGGCCGAGATCGGTACACCTCTATGGAGGGCACCCCGGTACCTCGTGTTCTTGTGTTCCGAGGGAGGAACAAAAGCCTCACGTCTCTGTCCCCGTTTCAGAGGAGAGACGGCTGCGACAGGTTTCGTAACCTTCTAAGATGCGACTAACTGAAAGATGGTGCACTAGAGGTGGAGTTCGTCGAACCAGAGCAGGCAGCCAGGACGATTAAATCATCCGAGTTTGTATACCATGTGCAGAGAGACGGGAAAAAGGAGAAGGAAATTGTTGCGATCACTGTGGAGCCTCACAAAACAAAAAACACATCGCGTGGGGTGATAAACGTTACGATTTGAGGGAGGTATCGGAAGATGCGATTGTCGAAGGACTGGCACATTTCGGAGTCATCGCCGCGATAAAAATGAAAGTGAAAAGAAGAGCAGATTTCATTCCAACCAACATTATTTTGACATTTAACAGCACAGACATACCCCCCCGAGATCAGAGTTGGCTATCTACGAGCAAAAGTAAGAAAGTTTCTTCCAAATCCAATGCGCCGCTTCAGATGTCAAAAATTTGGACACACTGCCCAATATTGCAGAAACCGCCCAGCCTGCAGCAAGTGTGCCTCCCATGAACATCCTTTTGAAAATTGCAGTTCGGAGAACCCATTTTGTGTCAACTGCGGTGACGGACAGGAACCCTACACGTCGTTTGATCTTTCGTGCCCAAACTACATTAGAGAAAATGAAATTATTTCACTGAAACGCATCAACAAAGCAACATTCAGAGAAGCAAGAGAGTTATATGAAAGATCGCATCCAAGACAATCATACGCATCAAAGGCCAGGAACGCCACGCTGCTTCCACAAAACTTACAACCCGATAGGGACGCCGAGCTGATCACCCAGCTCACAGCCCTTCTCCGATCATTTGGAGTATCTCTGGCGACACCAGAGAGGCAGGCGCAGCCCCTCTCACAAAATAACGCAATCACCGAGGTCCCACTCCCAGGTGAAGACACCGATAAACAATCCAAGGCGTCATCTAGGTCGGCTTCTGTGGGCGAGAAATGGACCCTGGTCACCCGGTCTAAGAGGCCAGCTCGGTCCCCCATACCCAAACCTAGCCCCTACCCCTCTGCCACACCATTTACCTTGAAATCCCCGCCCCTTACTCTCTGTCCTCCCTCCAGCCTCCCCTCCTCTCCCTCGCGCACTACCACCACCCCTAAATCCACCCTCTCCACCTCCTCCCTCCCTGAATCCTCCCCCCTTCCTGAGAGCCGAGGCTCCCCATCGCCCTCACCCTCGACATCTGCGCCTGCATCGCCATCCAAAAACGCGTACCGACCAAGCCAAATATCAGACAGTCTACAATTTCAGGAAGCCGAAAGGCGTGCCCGCGAAGCCAAACGAGGGCCGCCAAGGTACAGATATGGCGCCTCCCCCAAACTCAGCCACCCCGTCGCTGCGACGGCGAGAAGAGGGACCGGGGGGGGAGCATATGACATGAGTCCTCCCCCGCCTCCGCCGCAGCTGAGTGTCCCCCAGAAACAGAAACAGAAACTCTTCCTCCGTCCGAATCCCCGCCGTGGGGTGGCTCACAGAGGTCCCGCCCGAGGACAAACTCACTAGGGCCTGATCGGAGCTACCTACCGGAGTCCTCGATAGACTCTCCTTCGAGACAGGGCACTGGGACTCAATCTTAAAACCGCATCCGACATTTGTAGCAACAATGACGTCCACACGTGAATATCTGGTTTGCGTTCTTTTCTTATTAACTAACCAAGCTGTCGCTGGGTTTGTGTTATGCACTATCCAGTGTATATAACTATATCCTCTGACCACGCTCATGTTTTACTTTATTAGCTTACTCACATCGTAGTTTTACAGTGGAACTGCAGGGGAATAAAATCCAACTTCAATGACCTTCGGCATCTCTTAAGTTCCCGGACGCTGTCGGTTTTATGCATTAAGGAAACGAAACTGGCTCCAGGTGCTTCGTTTCAACTTAAAAATTACACTGTTTTACGAAAAGACGTACCGTCTAGCGCTGTGTCGCATGGCGGCGTGCTCATTGCTGTGCACAACTCTGTTCCATTTACACATGTACCTCTCTCTTCAAATATCCAGTGCATTGCTGCTCGTGTAGTAATAAACCACCGTACCGTTTCTATATGCAGCATATACCTACCACCGGGCAGACTGTTTCCACATTCCGATCTTTCTCAAACTGTAAATCAACTCACACCTCCGGTAATGGTGTGTGGGGATTTTCATGCGCACCACTGTCTTTGGGGCTCAGCCACGATTACTAGCCGTGGACGTGCAATGGAACGTTTTATAAGCGATTTCCCTTCATGCATTCTTAACACGGGAACACCAACATATATTACATTACCGACTGGACAGACGTCCGTGCTGGACCTCACTCTCTGTAGTCCAGACATTGCACCTGTCTTAGAGTGGTCGGTTGATAGTGATCCATATAACAGCGACCACTTCCCTGTTTACTCCCATTTCATTACTCGAGTCCCGGTTGGGCAACGACCTTCTAAGTGGCTATTTTACCGAGCCGACTGGGAGGCTTTCCAAACTAACCTTGAAAGAACCCTCCGCGACCACTGTGATGAATCCCCCATCTCCGTGAAAACATTCACTTCAGCGACTTTTCAGAGTGCCCAGCGGCACATCCCCAGATCATCGGGAACGTCCATTCGAGCACCAGTCCCATGGTGGTCCGATAGGTGTCTGGAAGCTATCCGTGCTAGGAAGATGGTATTCCGGATATTTAATAATAATAGCTGCACGTACAATTTAATAGCTTTTCGCAAAGCACGAGCGCTCGCGCGACGTATTATTGCCGAGGCGAAACGAGACTCGTGGAAAGCCTATGTAAGCACCTTAAATCGTTTTACGTCACTGTCTACTGTATGGTCCCGCATAAAGCATTTCTCTGGGAAACACGCCCCGGTTCCTCTCCCTGTCTTGCACATAGCAGGATTGGACATCATCGACCAGGAAGAAGTGGCTGACAAGATAGGATGTGCTTTGTCTGCATGCTCGGAAAACACATGTAACGAACAATTTTTGAGATACAAGGATCGGTGCGAGGCACGTCCTCTTGATTTTTATACCACAGACGTACTCCAGTCAACATACCATTCTCCATTCCTGAATTAACCGCGGAAATCGGCACACTCAAGAGTGTGGCAGAGGGTCCCGACACTTTGCATAGTGATATCATAAAACGTTTACCAGCTGCTGCTTTAGACACACTTTTGGAAGCCCTAAATGCAATGTGGACATCGGGCACATTTCCGCTTTCATGGCGTGAGGCAATTATAGTCCCCATACGTAAACCAAATAAATCTGGGACGGATCAATTACATTACCGTCCCATCTCCCTGACCTGCTCCCTGTGAAAACTGTTTGAAAAATGGTAAATGTCCGATTGATGTGGTTCTTAGAACATAACAATCTCCTTACTGTGATACAAAGTGGGTTTCGAAAACACCGTAGCACACTTGACCACATTTTAACACTCGATTCAGTTGTGCGCTCTGGATTCATGAAACGCCACCACACAGGAGTAATATTTTTTTTACATTGACAGCGCATATGACACGGCATGGCGTCACGGTATCCTGATGAAGCTGCACAATATGGGAACCAGAGGTCCCATGGGTGTCTTCTTGTCCCATTTTCTGTCTTTCAGAACGTTTCGCGTTAGAATAGGAAACTCCCTATCTGGCACTTTTTCACAAGTTAACTGAGTTCCGCAGGGGAGCGTACTGAGCGTTGCGTTGTTTGCTATTTCAATTAATCACGTGGGTACATTGCTGCCAACTTCCGTAGGGAAAGTGCTTTTCGTGGATGTTTTCACCATATGGTCCTCTTCACGCTCTGTCCATACGGTTGAGAGACAACTCCAGGTGGCTGTTCGGAAGGTGCAGGATTGGTGCAACAAAACCGGTTTCGTTATGTCTACATCGAAAACCACCGCTATCCACTTCTGCCGCAAACGCTCTTGTACTGATCCCGTGATTATTATCAATGGACGCCATATACCATTCAAGCCAGCTGCCAAAGTTTCTGGGTGTGTGGATGGATCGTCGACTGACATACACCACTCACATCAACGATCTTGTACAGAAATGTACAAAGCGACTACAGGTAATGCGTACAGTTTCTAGATGCTCGTATGGAGCAGATAGATCTATCCTTCTTCTGATGTACCGATCGCTCGTGCGTTCTAAAATTGACTATGGATGTTTTATTTATGACGGAGCGTGTGCCACAACCAAGCGTCCCCTTGACGTGATCCACAATGCAGCTCTTCGCATCGCTACTGAAGCCTTTCGCACCTCACCGGCTGCTAGTGTAATGGTAGAAGTAGATGAGCCACCTCTTGCACTACGCCGTACGCTATTGGGCGCGAGATACGCATGTAATGTTGCTCAAAACCGGAAAAATCCAGCCTATCGGTGGACATTCTCAGGGACATCAAGAGCACGTCACATGGTTCAGCGCGTATTACCGTTTTAAACTCGTATGTCCTCGGTTTTTTTTAAAGAATGTAATATCCGGCCGCGTTCCATAGCACGTGTAATCACACCGAGCACTCCACATTGGCATGCTGTCCCAGTGAAGACGGACATGACTCTAACCTGCTCAAATAAAGGACAGGTAAGCCCGAAGGAACTCCGAATGTTAGCAATGGAAAAAATACACGAATATCACGACTTCTCTCGCATTTACACAGACGGCTCAAAGTCGGTCTCTGGTGTCGGGTGTGCTTACGTAAGTTGACAAGGTGTTCGATCTTTTTGTTTACCAATGCAAGCTTATATTTTTACTGCCGAACTGTATGCCATTCTGCAAGCCCTCTATTTTATACAGAAAGACCGGTCCACAAAGCATGTGGTATTCACAGACTCTTTGAGCAGTCTCCAGGCACTGAACATCTTTAACCAGGATAGCCGGCTTGTTCGGAGGATTATGAAAATAGTACAATCCTTGCATGACATCGGAAGAAATATCGTGTTCTGCTGGATTCCTAGTCATGTTGGACTCGCGGGAAACGAAGCTGCCGACATAACCGCCAAAGACGCCATTAGCAATGGCCGTGTTGGTCCATCCACGGCTCCCTCCAAGAGCTTTTTTTTACCTTTTTTTTTTTTTATTTTTAAATTGGCAGCGTCCCTACCCTTCATTTTTTAAAAAGTTTATAAATTTAAAATTTAAATTCTTAAAAAGCAAATTTCCTATCAACCTAAAAATCGTAAAGAAGAAAAAATTTTTGCTTTTTAAAAAAAACATAAATTTTAAAATAATAACATAATTTTAACGGGTTATAATAACTTTTTTTCCCTATTTTTATCCCCTTCCTTTGAATTAATTTTTTGGTTGGATGTACAATGCTAGGTCGGGGGGGGCCGGGGGGGGGGGGGCCGCCACCGCGCCGGTGGTTCCTTATAATTTAGGCGGGGGTAGGGCAGGTGAGGAGGGAGAAGAGAGGAAGAAGAAGCACCGCACTGCGGCACAGGAGAGTCGGTATTAAAGAGGAAGAAGCCGGTGGAGGAGCACGTAGAGGCAGATGTAGAAGCACGTAGAGGCAGATAGAGAAGTCTTGAAGTTGAAGATAGGTTAGCGGGACGGGAAGATAGCTGTGTGCGAAGGATGGATTGGATCTGCGCGCATTGTGTGTATGTATATGTATATGTATATATATGGGTGGCGCGTGGTGGGTGGCAGGTGGCAGGTGGCGCCTTCCTCCTTCTTCGGCCCCAGAACCGTAGGCCGTGACTTGGCGGTTTCCTCCTCCTCTTCTTCCTGCTCCTGCGGACCAATCTCGCGTGATCGGCAAGGCAGCTGAGTGGGGGAAGTTTAGAATTCTCCGAGTGTCTACCACAAATGGCGCATCTTTTCAATGACGTTTTTACCTGTTCTCGACTTGCATGCACCAGATCGGAAGGTCATCGTCCGCAACCCCACTGCACCTCCAGTCACGGCTGACAGGAGAGCGCCGCGCACCTATCGGGCGGGCGACGACCCGCCGCCTACGGCTAACGGCGACCCACCGCCGTTAGGCGCTGCGTGACGGAGGAAAGGAGTCGACTGAATATCGCGAGCTCAACCGAGCTGTCGGGTCCGCCATCCGCCGCGACACGCGCTCCGACATCTCAAAACGGATACACGAATAGGGTGCACACATGTTTTGGGGTAATACGCGGACCATCATAGCAAGCAAAAAGTCAACCCAGAAAGTCCAGCTCCAGCTATCGGGCGATGGCCTGAACGCCTACATTATGTCTGTGGGACCGAAGGTAGCTGTCGAAATCGCTGCTCTCGGCGAAGTCCCGGCCCTTGACTGCCGCTCGCCACGTGTCGGAGCTTGCGCGTTTGTTTTATTGCCTATTGACCTCACCACACTACGACGAACTATCATAACTATGCGCAGTTTAGCAGCGTGCGGATCGGATAAACTTTGCATCCGCGTGCTGAAGTTTAGATTCCCACCTATCGGTGACGTTCTACAGCACATCATGAACTCCTCCCTAATCCAGTTTCACTTACCCGATTCCTGGAAACATTCCATTATCCACCCCATCCACAAGTCTGGCGATACAGCAGACCCATCCAGTTTCCGGCCCATCTCAATCATACCAGTCATTTCCAAAGTGGTAGAGAGGGTGGTGCAGAAGCAGTTCTACCACTACCTCTCCAACAACCATCTCCTGTCTGCCTCGCAGCATGGCTTTCGACCCCACCATTTCACGGAAACAACGCTGCTATCACTCACCAAGCGAATCCTTACCGCCACCGATAGTGGAGAGATCTCGCTGTTATGCTTGATAGACATAAGCAAGTGCTTTGACCGCGACATTTTACTGCGAAAACTCCTACTGTACGATGTCGAAACCTCCTGGTTTGAGTCCTACCTCCATGGTCACACTCAAAGCGTGATACTGAAAGGCTCAGGGGCATCACAGCCACGGCCCAACAGTATGGATGTTTTCCAGGGGTCGGCCTTGGGGCCTTTGCTGTTCGGCGTCTTCACGAATGACAGGGTGCTGTTTTCACGTGAATGCAATGTCGTGCAATATGCGGCAACACCCAGGTGCTAGACATCCGAAAAAACGAACTCCCAGCGCTCATATCCCGTATGGAGAGCATTCTCAGCTCTTTGGACGTTTGGTTCCGCGCAAACGCGCTCAAGGTTAACATGACGAAAACTCAGTTGATTGTCTTTGGAAGGCACCAAAATTTGCGCAACCTCCCAAATTTTCAAGTCTCCTTCCGTGACGCATCCCTCGTGCCTTGTAGCGAGGTAAAACAATTTGGTATCACTTTCGACCAAACTCTGTCGCGGGACGCTCACGTAACTCACGTCAGCCGCTGCTGCACAGGCACCCTGGCCGGCCTCTCCCATGCTCACAATCTCATACCAGACGACATGATCACCACATTCGTCATGGCCCTTGTCCTCTCGCACGTTAGGTACTGCATTTCGGTATGCGGCAATGGCACAAGAAGGAAAATGCGTAAAGTCCCCCAAAAAACCTTGAATTTTGGTATGCGAGTTATATTTGGCCGTCGTAAATTTCATCACGTGTCTGACCTACGAGAGAGGCTCGGCTGGCTGACTGCCCAACAACTTGCCGACATCAGCACGCTCAGCTTGACAACACATAATACTTGACAAGCTTAACAAGGCATATGTGGTATTGCTCTTGGACAAACAAACTTTAGTATTATTTTATGGCATCTTTATGCAGCTATGATCACAGAAAAGTTTTGTGGGCTATGCCAGTTGCAGCTTATTTTATGGGGCTAAGAATTAATTTCTGAGACGATGGTTTCGGGCGGTGTATTGTGCCGCTCAGAATTTATGGTAAATTTGTCTTACAAGGTGTTTTTTGTTTTTTTTTGGGGGGGGATAAGATGTTTATGAAGGTGACTTAAGTAAGATGATAGCAACACTTACTTGCTTCGCAAATGCCTACTTTTCAGGTTGTGAACAAATAAATGTCAGAAAGGGGCTTTGAGTGCATGGCCTTAATATAGCATAAAATAAATGTTTTTAAAAAATGGAGCATAACCTAATCTAACCTAGCTCACCCTATGTTCGTAAGACAAAATATATGCAGCATATTATTTCCTGAAAATTTTCCAAATTAAAAGGGAACATAACACAGCCTAGCCTAGCCTAGCCTAGTCTAGCCTGACCTAACCTAACCTAAAATATTTTTTAAGAAAGGAAATTAAAAAAAAAAAATTGTTTTTTTTCTCGAAACTTTTTGGTATTATTGTGCTCTAAGGTAGTAAAAAGGAGAAATATACACGCATTTGCCTCCATCAATGAAACAAATGGGATAGGTTTGGTCAAGTTATGTTAGTTTAGATTTTTTAGTTCGACTTTTGAAAAACAAAAGCAAATTCACACAATTTTGTATCATTTGTACCGTAAATAAATGGTCCCGTCATCTTAGCCAACTTCATAGCCTATTCTGAGAAGAATAAAAATCCACAGAAACTAGAAAAAAAAACTTTTTGAGACAATAATACAGAATTTATAAGCTGAAAAAGCTTCAGTACTTATATTATCCGACAGACAGACAGAGAGACAGACTTTATTGTATTGTAACATGTCACACGGTGTACAAAAAAGCAACAAAACTCTAAAAAGTAGCCGGGTCCCAAATATGTGCCTGGCCCCTAAAAAATTGGCTGGAGCTCTAAAACACATCCGTAGACGAAGAAAAACACGACTGGTAAAACAGCGAACGCCTAGCTAGGCTCTCGGCTCGGTGGACAATCTGGGAGCGCATTTCACCTAAAAGATGAGGTGCATCAAAGCTCATTGCATGAACATTTATAAACCACGAGTAAATGTGGGAAGAAGAAAACTGATACATGGAATTGAATTAATCGTATTTTGTAAGCGAGCTGCCATACCAGTAAATCCACATGCCAAATATGGCACAAGACTATCATGTGACAGCAATTAGCAAAACATTGGAGACCTAGCAGAAACGGGTGGGTCTACTCTGTTGCCCAGGGCTGTTGCCGTGACCATATTCAGAAACTACCGAATCATATTCCACTAAACCGTCACCAATCGATTCAGTTGGGTCGATTTATTTGTGACTTTTGAATATGGGGACTCTTACCATTACGCAAAGCTGTAAGATTACCCCTCAAACCTGAAGCGGCCATTTTGAAATCATTTTGAAAGTGTTGCCGTGCCCATGCTCATAAACCGCTGCACCGAATTGAACGAAACCTTCACCAATCGATGCAGCATAGTCGGTTTACTAGGGACTTTACAATATGGTGAACTTGAACTTGACCTAAGGTCGCAGATTAAGTACATCTGTATTTTGAATTGTTGCCGTGCCCATGCTCCTAAACTACTGAACCGAATTTCGTGAAACCTTCACCAATAGACGTAACATGGTCGATATATTTGGGACTTTTGAATATGGTGACCTTATCCTTAGGTCAAGGTCATCAAAAAAGCACAAAACCATTTTTAAGACTTTTAACCCCGCCCATACTCTGAAACTACCAAATACAATTTCATGAAACCTTCACAAATCGACGTAACGTGTTCGATAAACGTGGACTTTGGATATCGTGACCTTGATCTTAGGTCAAGGTCCCAAAAATACACAAAATCGTTTTCGTGCCTATTTCACACGCCATGCACCGAAAGTACCTAACCTAATTTGATGAAACATTCACCTATCGACGTGGAATGGGCGATATATTCTGGAGTGTAAATATGGTGACCTTGGCCGTCGGTCAAGGTCATCAATAATGCATAGAACTTATTTTAAGGGTTGCTGCGCCGCCACTGCTCCGAAAATAGGAAACCGAATTTCATGAAACCTTCGCCAATCGACGTGCCGTGGTCGATATATGTAGTGAGCTGGTGCTGTAGCTGGCCCTGCGCCACGCAGGGCCGCCGGCGCCGGTGGCGCCGGTGTCACGTGGCACTCGCGCGTCACGTGGTCACGTGGTCACTGTCACGTGGTCACGGCCGTCGGCGGTTTCTGCAGCGCGGTCTGTGGTTGGGGCGGCTAGGTCGGCGGCGCGCGGGGGGTGACTGCCGGCAGTTGGTCGAGGGGACGCGTGGCCGGTGCTCGTGGCTGGGTCGCCGGCCACTGCCAATACACGTCCTTCCCCGTGCTCGGCACTTACTTTCTAATCGGCAACTACAAGCTATTTCGGCCATACGTTGCGAATACGATGCCGGGGCACGGGGATGAAGAGGGAGAGCCGCGGGAGGCGACGTCGGGCGCAAGTGGATCGTTGAACTTCGCGGAGGTGTCGGGGACCCTGGGTGTGGCAGGCCCGCGTAATTTCGACACGCGCCACATACCCGAGTTCAGCGGGACAGTGAATGTGGCCGAGTGGTTTACGCGGGCAGAGAAACTGTGCCGACGACGCGGCGTCAACTTCGTGGACGTCATCCCGGAACGGCTGACTGGGGCAGCCTTCGCTGTCTGGGAGCAGCTACCCGACAAGGCGCAGGACTCCATGGCGGCTGTCCGCGACGCGTTATACGACGCGTTCGCGTTAAACCGGCACGCCGCGTACGCCGCCTTCCAGGACCGAGAACTGCGACCAGGAGTCCGTGGACGCCTACTTGGCGGACCTGCGCCGCCTCATAGCGCTGGTCTCGGACGAGAAGCTCCCCGAGTCCATCCTGGATGCCAAATTCATATCGGGGCTGCCAGCACCGGTACGGAGCCAGCTAAAGGCAGGTACGCGAGCACAGCGGATGGCGCTGCCGAGTCTCGTCCGCTTGGCCCGGGACATCCTGAGCGATGACCATCACGAGGTGCTGGCTGCGGCAGCAGCGTCGCGGCCCGCGCCCCCGCCGTCTCGTCAGGAAGCGCGGCGGCCACGACTACCGCGACGCTGCTGGACATGCGGGAGGGAGGGTCATCTCGCCGCAGCCTGCCCAAACGCATCGGGGGACGTCAGCGCGAGCGCCGTCTCCGGATCAGTAGATCGCGCACTTCCGGTCGCCCGGATGCAAGTGGACGGCAGCGAGCGACGCGTGTTGGTGGACTCCGGATGCACTGACACGCTCGTGTACCGAGGTTGCTGTCGGCGGTGGACGCCACGGACGGTGGAAATGAGAACCGTGAACGGGGAACGTTACGGTGCAGTGGGTCGGTCACGGTCAAGGTGGAATACCAGGGCAGGCGAGTGATGCTCGCGGCGCTGGTTGTGCCAGACCGCCCGCTGGGTGTGGACATGGTTCTGGGGATGTCGGGCATCACGGCCCTGGGTGGCATCAGCCTGCGGACACCGACAGACGTGCGGGTCTGTGCGGCGGCAGTTGAGGTCGACCGTCGGGACTTGGCCGTGGATGCAGCGGACTTCACGGCGCGATTCGCCGCGCGGACGGGCGAATGGACCGTGGCATGGGTGTGGGCAGACGGGAACGGTCCCGAGAGCCTGCGGAACCGAGTCGCGGAGTATGCGGTACCGCCGGCGGTTCGGCCGGCGTACGACGCTGAATTGGAGCTGTGGATCCGGGAGGGGTGGCTGCAGCCGTATGACGA
Organism: Imbricaverruca yamaguchii; assembly: GCA_034440575.1. Lineage (NCBI taxonomy): Eukaryota > Metazoa > Arthropoda > Thecostraca > Neoverrucidae > Imbricaverruca > Imbricaverruca yamaguchii. Next base: position 7,547 of record JAOTOL010000528.1, on the reverse strand, counting down.
GCGAGTGGATGGCCCGGCCCGTGGCCTGCTCCCTCTGATGGCGGTCCGGCAGCCGAATCGGGACAAGGTGCGCCCCCGTCTTGGACTACCGTGAGTTGAATGGCCACATTACCGCACACACCGCGGACGCGGACGTTTGTGCTGCCCAGCTTCGCCGCTGGCGACGGCACGGCGCTCACGTCGCGGTGGTGGACCTGCGGAAGGCGTACCTTCAGCTCCGGTTGGACCGGCGGCTGTGGCCGTATCAGACGGTGGAGGTGCGAGGCCAGAGGTATTGCCTGACTCGCGTCGGCTTTGGGCTGAACGTCGCGCCGCTCGTCATGAAGGCCGTGGTGCGGGCCGTCCTGCTCCAGGATGCCGCGGTGAACCGGGGGTGCTGCCCTACGTGGACGATCTACTGGTAGACGAGGACATTGTCAGCGCAGACCACGTCGTGGAGCACTTCGCCCGGTACGGTCTGGTCTGTAAGCCGCCGGAGCGGGCGGCCGAGGGAGCGCGACTGCTCGGGCTGCGGGTGCGCGCGGAAGACGGAGAACTGTGCTGGCGCCGCGACAACCCGGTGGCCGCGCCCCGGAGGTGCTGACACGTCGAGCGTTGTTCGCGTGGTGCGGCCACCTGGTGTCCCACCTGCCGGTGGTGGGGTGGCTGCGTCCGGCGGCCGCGTGGTTAAAGCGGCGCGTCAACGCCCTGACGACAGGCTGGGACGACCCGACAATGGACGCCGGGCTGCGCGAGCAGGTCGACTGTGTCGCGGTGCGGGTAAGGGGGCCGACCCGGCACGATTTAGCCCTGGCAGTTGAAGGGGGACAAGTTGGTGGTGTGGACGGACGCCAGTTCCCTTGCTGCCGGGGTCATCCTGGAGGATCCGGTCAGTGGCGCCGTGGAGGACGCGAGCTGGCTACGGCCGGAGTCGAAGGCGGCCATGCACATCAACATGGCCGAGCTGGACGCGGCGCTCAGCGGTGTCAACATGGCGGTTGCGTGGGGGATTACCACCATCGACCTTCGTACCGACTCGGCCACGGTTCACAAGTGGATCGATGACGCCCTGAGCGGCCGCTCTCGCCTGCGGACTAAGGCGCACGGGGAGATGCTTATCCGCCGGAGGATCGACGTCATTCGACAGCTAGTGGAGGAGTTTCGCCTGAAGATGACGGTCCGCCTGGTAAAATCCGCGGACAACCCGGCGGACGCACTCACCCGTGTGCCAAAAGAGTGGCTTCGACTGCCGGACTCATCAACTGACGCGCCACCAGGCGCCGTCGCGGCAGCCGGGCCCCGCGACCAGACGCCGACCCCGGCCGGATACGTGAGGTGCACGAGAACACCGGGCACCAGGGGTCCGCCGGACGCTCTGGTATGTGCGTCGGAGCGAGGACGCGCGTGCCACCCGGTCAGCGGTGCGAGCGGTGATCCAGCAGTGCGATGTGCAGTCCATCGACCCGGCACCTGCGCGCTGGCGGCGCGGGTCACTGAGCGTGCCGCTGACGTGGGAACGCCTAGCCATCGACGTTACCCACTACCGGGGCCGGTCGTACCTGACGGTGATCGACTGTGGTCCTTCCCGGTACGGGATGTGGCGGCTGCTGCGCCGTTCCGACGCAGCCGAGGTCACGGGCCAGCTGGAAACCATCTTCCTGGAACGGGGCGCGCCGGCTGAGTTGCTGTTGGACAACGCGACAGAATTCCGAGGTCGTCGGATGGCTGCGTTCGCGGCGCGCTGGGGGTCCGGCTGCGCTTTCGGGCCGTGCACGAGGCGGGAGGTAACGGCATTGTCGAGCGCCATCATCGGACAATTAAGGTGATGGCAGCCCGCCAGGACTGCACCATCGGTGAAGCGGTGCACCGTTACAATGCTACGCCTCGCGACGGTGTACGACCCTCCAGCGCTCCGGCGGCCGGGCTCTTCAAGCGCGCTGGCCGGGACTTGCCGGTGGCCGCCGATGTGCAGGGGCCCAGCCGGACGATGCCCGTGGCGCACGACGGCTCTGAGCGTGCGCGCGCGATGTTCCAAGTCGGTGACACCGTGTGGATACGACGCCGAGGTCAGCCGACGCGGTGCACGGATGTTCGCGGCGAGGTGTGGTGACGCGGCTGCTCCCGACACCGCTGGTGGAGGTCGACGGTACCCCGTGGCACGTGCGGTGTGTCCGGCGGCGATTCGGGAGTGAGGACGCCGGACCAGACGGGAGCGCGAGCGAGTCTGGGGACTTTGCCCCACCGGAGAGGTGATGGAGCAGGCGCGTAAGGTGTCGCCCAGTGCGGGTGGGGCGGTAGAACCGGAGGCGGAGCGGCCGCCACCGGCACCGCCGGATGCGTGGGCGGCGGCAGAATTGAGTGCAGACCTCGCAGACGGCGCGGGCAGGGCGGAGGATTTTGAGGACGATGCGGTGTATGACCACCCGAGCGCTGAATGTGGGTCACTGAGGACGCGCGGGATTGGCGAGCCGCGCCCCGGTGAAGTATGCGTGAGGCGGGCGCCAGTCGAATTGTATGGCTGCGGTGTACCGGGCGAATCGTGTATACCGGACGACGATGATGATTATTGATAATCAGGTGGAGGTGTAGTGAGCTGGTGCTGTAGCTGGCCCTGCGCCACGCAGGGCCGCCGGCGCCGGTGGCGCCGGTGTCACGTGGCACTCGGCGCGTCACGTGGTCACGTGGTCACTGTCACGTGGTCACGGCCGTCGGCGGTTTCTGCAGCGCGGTCTGTGGTTGGGGCGGCTAGGTCGGCGGCGCGCGGGGGTGACTGCCGGCAGTTGGTCGAGGGGACGCGTGGCCGGTGCTCGTGGCTGGGTCGCCGGCCACTGCCAATACACGTCCTTCCCCGTGCTCGGCACTTACTTTCTAATCGGCAACTACAATATACTTGGGACTTTTCAATATGGTGACCTCGGCCTTAGGTCAAGGTCATCAAAAATGCATAAAACTCATTGTAATGTTGCTGCGCCGCCCATACTCCGAAAGTACGAAATCAAATTATATGAAACCTTTGCCAGTCGACGTGACGTGTTCGATATACTTTCGGTTCTTGAATATGGTGATTGTCATTTATATCATTAACATAACGCCGATCAAGCCATACGTTGTTCCGAGTAACTACTTTACAGCAAATTTATATAACATGATTGACCATCATTATTTATGGTCTCCCAAGGTCAACGCATTTCCCTTGCATCTGCTGCTGTCTTCTAGGTGCGTGGTCGTGGTAAGCTGTGCCCGCATTTGCTATTTTATGCCATGTTTGGTACTGCAATACGTTTATATTTCGGTCGTTTGGTGAGCTGTGGTATCCGTAATGCACTTCGTCTTTTTCACTCCTTGCTTGTTCACTTGCTGTTCCAGTTTAAGGAAAGTTTTCTTACCACGGGTGGAGGCAAGACTGTATACCTTCATCAACATGGGTGGAGGCTTTGAATGATTTCTTACCTATATTCGTACCAATCACCATCACATTTACCAGAGTTTTCAGTGTCAGTTCCCAGCCAATTTTACCATTGAATTATATAACCCTGATGTTAAATTTCACGTATTGTGTTGCATTGACAACACCAAATGTACATAAAGTCCCACTACTCTTCCCCAACTGAGCACAATGTCGGGTAGGTAGCCAGGTACCTATAAAGGTACCTACCTAGGTACCTAGGTACTTACCTACTTAGGTTTGGTATTTTTCATGGAATTGGACGGAGTATGCACCACCTACTGAAACATGAGAGCCTTCCCAACAAATGTATAAACATCATACTTCTTTATATGTGTTTATGAAGTCTCCATGCCTCATTTCTAGCAGTGTATTCATGGGTAATTAGGGATCATGCTTATGCTCACAATTGCAGATTCTGAAACATCAGTATCTCACAATGTCACACTGCAAGGTGTGGCACTCTCTGAGATCTTGTCTGTGCAGGGTGGGTGGCCAGTGGTACAGTTAGTGAGGCTGTGGTGTTGTAATTTGTGAAAGGACTGGTACATGGTGTGGATGGGCGCAAAATTACCCTAGATGGCGACGCAGCCCTAAACTCCAATCCACCACCACCACATTGTGTGGACAGGCTGATAATCCACTGACACCTTGCATGAGACTTCAAAAATATCATGTTAAATATATTACAATGTTAAAAATAGAGGTAGAGAATGTATAGATAATGCAACTGGGCATACATTGTAGCTCAATGAAGAAAGCATTTTTGTAAGGCTGAAGGTTCCACATTGATGGTGTGAAAAAATGTATGCTTTTAAATTAATCAAGCTGTCTCACCCATATGTGGCAAAAAAAAACAGCTCTAGCACAAATTGATGGATTTTCTGGAGGCAGCAAATAATTATAATCGTTTGGTAGTGATTGTGATTATGGAGACAAACATGACTTATTTGTGGGAAATGTATTGCACCTGTCGAGTGGGGCTGCAATGGTATTTTGAATTAAATTTTTCCACCTCTCACTATTAACAGCCTTTCACCAACACACCCAATGAGTCAGTATATTTAAATTTGCTCAGTTGGGCATCAGGATGTGAACAGAAAAAGGTTATACATGTTGATTTTGTGGTGGATGATGGAAATGGTACCACCTTCAGCTGATTACTTACCTCAAAATCAAACTTGTGCTTTGCTTGAATGGAATCAAGAATTGACTAATGAATCAATCATTTTTGGATGAGTCATGAGTTGAATAACATCTTTCTTTTTTTAAGTTAAAAAAAAGGTCAAATTATGAGTCAATCATTCAAATATGTGTGGGCAGTGCACACATGATATATTATATGGCTCATTGAGTCTGATACCACTGAGTTGGTTCTGAATTTATTTAGATTTATGTCAGTCTGTTTGAGTCATGAGTTGAATCATATCTAAACATCTAGTAGTCACATGTGAGTTAACCAAATATATTTGAGTTGAGCACAAGTCTCCAGATTCTCCAGATAGTTCTCCAGATTTTGATGCTCTCACTTTGAAATTGTATTCATAGCCTTGCCTGAAATCCTAAAATTATTATTTTTGACACTGCAATGTGACCATGCTGCACAAAGAGCATACATAATTATCTGTGTTGCTTTTGGTGAATGAAATAAAAGACAGCCGGTTGCCAAACAATGTTTTTCCAACCTTTCATTGATCTTTTCCTTCATGGTATGAAGAATACCAGTTGCAAATATAGCATGCAACCAATCATAGGTGTTTTGTATAGCTTTCAGAGAGCATTTGCCACCTGAATGTTTGCTCCCCTACCCCAACCAATAGTATAGACTTCACATGGGACCCTATGGAGTGTTCCTCCAAATCAGTTTGTTCCTGTCCATTCCACATGTGTTACAACCCCACCCTAATAATTTCTGCACACCTACCTAGATTAGGTGTGTGTGAAAAAAAAAGCAGACAAGGGTGCACATACAAGTGTGCTACTGGCTCAAGTGTGAGCTTTGAGCATCTGGGAAGTTTTGAACTACATGGTCATAAGTATGTGTCTGACCTCAGGTCGCCTATATGAGTACTTTGTCGGATTAGTTACCAGTACCAATCACCGAAACTGGATAGGTGGCCCTGTAAAGGGAATGGTGAATGATGGGACAGGTGACCCTGTTAGGGGAATGGTGACTGTTGGGACAGGTGCCCCTGTAAGTGGAATTATGACTGATGGGACAGTTAGTCTGTAAGGGGAATGGTGACTGGTGGGAGCAGGTACTGTGTATGGGGATTGGTGGCGATGTGATAGGTGGTCATGTAAGTGGAATGTTGACTGTCTACAGGTGGCTCCATGATGGGGCCACCAACCTACTATGGGACATTTAACCAAATGTTGGGTGAAGTGTCCCTGTGATGGGACTGGTAACCGTTGATGGTGGACCATGGTATGGGACAGGTATGATGATGGGATAATGACTTTGCCATGTGAATGGTCACTCAGTGGTAGGTTGGATGACCCCTGATGGGATTGGCGACCATGGGATGTTCACCAGCAATAGTGTAGTTTATATGGTGGTTAGTGCCAATTGAAAAAGATGAGTTGGTGTTGTCTAGTGCGTCAACGAGGGTATTTTCCCCTAAAGTTCATATTGCAAGATCGAAAGCTGGCGTTGTACCAGCAATACCTCGCAATATCTGCTGCACTATCCACCCATGGCGATGGATGCATGCGACTGTATTATGTATACCACGAATAAGCCTATCACGTTTGCCCCGTATCTCTGAGACTAGTATTATTGTGCACTGTGTTGCAGGTGGTTGACGTGGACAACGTGAGCGACGACGGTCTACCATGGCGGCCCACGCAAGAATCTGGCAAAGAAGCGAAGATTTGGTGCTCACGGAGACTGTGTCAGTTGTGCTGTGTCGGGCATAGTATGTTCCGACAGTCGCGAGTCCAATACATGGAACGATACTTAACAAGAGCATTAAACGAAAGGCTCTTATGGGCGACACTATACTGTTCCAGTACACGGGGTTCTGGCGTACCCAGGAGCAAGCAGTGGGAGTGCTCGGGACCTAATCCTGCAGGGAGTCCGCGGGTTTTGTGAAGGAAACCGAAAACACCTCGTATTAGCGGCATTGTGGATAGTGGGTAACGGAGTATGCACGAGAACTGGCGTGCAGATGGATACTGAAGTTCTGCAGGGACTTAATGATCATCAGTTGATCTCGCAGCTTCTGAGAATGAACAATAACTTTGCCTTGCAGTCCCTCGGCGTGCTACCACGTCCATCGTTAGGCGACAATAGAAAATATGTTAGAGAGGATAAACGAAGAATGCGCGGTCGTGTGCAAGCGATCTCCGTAGTAAAACCAAAAACGAGCAACTTTCCGAATATTTGCGGCTACTTCTGCCAGCACCGGGCGCTCTTTGCATCCGACGGGGTATATCTGACTGACGAGGGAACAAGGTCATGGAAAACATATCGCAGTGGTACTGCTCAGAAGTCCGAATGAGATAGGTTGCAGAGATAGGATGAATGTGCAATGTGTGCGCGCGCCACGGGATGAAATTGTTTTTGAAGCCGTTATGTGGAACGGTAGTCGGGACATGGCAGTCGGTGTTAGGTGGTGTGAAAAATATTTTTAAGAATGCGATGGCAGTGGCGGTCTTCGCACCTTTATGTCTGACTGGCGCTGCAATTGAAAGTCCGGCTTGTCATGCTTTTAGTTCAGAGCTGTTTTCCTTACTATGACTCCTCGTCGAAAACATATCCTCATCCTACGAAGTGCTCTCAATATTCATTAAAGTTTGCTGTTTCTCCTACCCGCCTGCTATGCCATTGTTTATTTAATCGATAAAATCGTACGTCATTGTTTACTTAATCGAGAAGATCTTGCATTGTAATATCGACATCTCAATTTCTATTTTGCACGACCATTTTCCACGCGAGGGTCGACAACGCCACATGGCTTGTGCAATCACGTAGGTATGCAGTGAAGAACCCAAATTGTCCCGTATAAAAAATGTACTTCCAGTATTCTGGCACAACAATGTTGGTGCTGATTTTCATGCTATGCATGCTGGATTTCATGCTATGCTATGCAGTCTTGCAACCACTGACCTGCATCTGTGA
>JAOTOL010000527.1:0-80510 GCA_034440575.1 Imbricaverruca yamaguchii | reverse complement strand
TCCAGGTCATCCTGATCCAAAATTTCCGGATCGCGGCAGCATCAAGGTGCTCTTCGCGCCGTCGCGGAGCAGACAGGGCACTTCGTGTTTATCTTCAACACCGCCGCCGCTTCTTTGTCTCTCCTGCTGAAGCTGCTGGAGGTCCCGAAGTGCCGCGCTTGTTGCCGCCAGCGCCGTGTACACATCCAGCATGTCGCCACGCGCACCTGAATCGTACCTGTTACAGCGATGGATATTACGGAGCAGAGAAAAGTGTTATTTTACTACCATGTCCCACGTCATTTAGGGTCAAATAGCATATAATCCATGCAAACAGCTTGACAACAAAATTAATGCTCTAAATCGGGAGGCATAACTTTATGCATCTGAAGTCAATACTTTGAATTTAATGCACCTTCAAGAGCACCCAGAGCTCAAGAGTTCACCTTCCCAAATAAAAATATTTGATATGTAACAGGACACCAATGAAGCTTTGACTTTTTCTACAATATGTTCTTCCTGAGTGTTTTTATTTCTTCTAATGTATAAATAATGCCATACAATTCAGGGTATGCATCGTATGGAATACAAGCACAAAGGAAAGTATGACATGGTATAAAAAGGTAAAAAGTGGTGATCATTATTTGAGCCTGTCAATCGAAATGCGCGACGATAAACCCATGTAGCGCACCTGACATGTCACTCCCGCATGATGCTAAGGTCTGTTTCACTCCTGGCAGTCAGGCGATCCTCCTTGGCTGACTCTCAGCTCCTCTACTCGCTCTTTCCATTGCAGCAGTTGTGGCAGGGACGTTCTGAGTGAAGGATTTCAGCACCTTCGCAGCGTGGGGGCGAATCCGGTAGCAGACCATAGAGGCAGGGGAGCGATGCGCAAAGGGCCAAGGTCTTTCCGCCTGGAAATGACCTCACAAGCTCGCTCAGGGGAAGTGCTATGATGTGGGTTATCTGCTCCGTACAGTTTCATTCACCCACACACATCTGTCCTCCATGCGAGCACTGGTGTCAGCCAGATTCAGGAGGATATGGCACCATCCTAAATGCAGGGAATGCATACTGCCACGGAGCGTAAAAGTGCCAGTCTTTCGCGATGCTGTCATGGGGTGCCAGGTACTCGCGTTGCTACTCATTATGGTGGTACTGTCCATCAGTGGATATCGCTGGAGCTTGTTCTGCTCACTTATGCCCACGGACCCAGCCTGCCCGAAGCCACTGCTTTGCCATAGCAGATCCGGTGTGGTCCTTCACAACTGGGGCCGCCAGTATGAAGCTTGTAAATAGCTGCTTCGCTGGGGCGTTGGGCACGATTGTGATTATGCCCATTATATCAATCGTCCGGTGACTGCGGGTGACTTTATCAGCAACCAGGGCAACGCACGGAGCTTCTATGATATGGCTAGCAATCAGGCCAAGACCTCGGCATAGAAACGACTCTGAAATGGCTGCATCTGGGTGGCTGAATGGCTGATATCCTCCTACACTAGCTCCAGCCATGTGTTAGCACTATCTCCTTCTCAAACAGGATGTGGGGCAGTGAATGCTTGAGGTCGCGGTAGGCGGCGCGCAGGACATCGTCGCCACACACGAGGCTGACTTGGCTCTCTTAGCTGCATGCTCTCTCTCTCTTTCTTGCGTTTGCACTCTCTGTTGATGCCTGTTTTGTCGTGTTAGGTGCGTTTGATGAGTTTTCAGCGCTGCCAGAACTCGCGCGCGGTATGTTGCTAGGTTTAGGAAATGATGTTCCGCGCCAGAACTCGAAGGGAAAAACCCTCCAAATGGTGACCTTGGGAGGATGCGAGTTGCGCTTGCTCCTGACCACACTGGTAGCTACATTGTAATAAACAGCTCCCTGGTTCGGAGCAGAGACCATCACATGACATGATGCCTCCAGGATAAGTATCCAGATCTCTCGCTGATGTTATCGTAGGGCCAGCATTTTTCCGCGGTCTGGGTAGCATTTGATTCCCTGGGAGTTGCCGCTTTCTGTTGTCTGATTTCTTCACGGCACCCTCCAGATTCGCTGTAAGGTCAAGATGATTGAAAGTGTAGCATTGGGCTTTCACTTTCTCGCCAGACCCTTTTCCCTGAAACAAAACCACTTAAATAAACCAAATATTTTGAAATAATGATGCCAGCAATGCTGAGTAAAATTACTGTACTTCTACCACAGGCACATACAGGGATGCAAAACACCTCTGCAGTTGAAGAAATCATTCTCTAAGGATGTGGTTGCATTTTAGTCCCTCCTAGCCAGTGGTGTTGATTTGTGGAAATCATTAGGGGAGAGTGAGGGAAAATTGCAAGGGCACAAGCTGACATTTAGGGGTGGGTAGGCCCATACTTAGCTGGTTGGAGGACACAAACAAGATCAACATCATTAGTGGGGTCCATAAGGGATACAAGGTAAGCATTAGGCTTGAATACACAACAGGTTAAAATGGTTAGCTGTTTTGTGAATCTCTATTCATATTGGACTTTCAACTTCCTCATTATTCGGCGAGGGGGATTGAGCTTGAAATTAGTGAAGTGGGTTTGTTTCCCGCGCAACAGTTGTATAAATCGACACCACTGTATATAGTCGGATCTCACACAAGGCACCAGCAAAACACCGGCTGGAACTTCGCCCATCGTTACCCAAGAGACAATGGACACTATTCTGGATCGTTCAGACCCGATTTCAAAATTCTTAATCGACAGGGTCGTACGACCTGGTCTGGTTCGTGTTGGCCAGTTATTAACGGAAAAGGGCGAAAAATAATGTTTAGATGTGTCAGGTTCTCGGTGTGATGACGTCACAGCCGGCCTGTCGCGGGCAACGCCCGACGCCTTCTACTGTTACTTGGCCTCTAAGTGAGCTAGAGCTTCGAAACAAACCAGCGTGTTGCTAATGACCAGAGGAAGCTGTTCGTATGGACAAGCAGTGAGGGCGACTACTTCCCTTCACCGTCTTTGTTCAGACGAGAGATAGGTTTTCACAAGTAGCGCTCACCATTCTTCAATCCATAGTACGGGTCTTGTTCCTGTTCCGGTACTTGGTCAAATACTTGGCGCCTCTTCAACCTGCCTTTCTCCCAAGCGTTATACACTCTGCCCTTTTCGTATGTTAAAAGCCATGTCTTAGGGGGAAACTACCAAAGTAGATGGTTTGGCAAAAATAAAATGCATTCACAGACCAAGTATGGTTTACCATGCGCTAAATGGTGCCGCAATGTTATCAGGAGCAGCATGGGGGCGCTCGTGTGGGGGATGCCGGCAATGTAAATTGTTGGTAAAGAATGGCAACTGTGATGGCGATGGAGGCTCGATGACTAGATGACGAATGTGCGTCTTCAAACCTTGAAACCTTCAAACCTTTGAAACCTTCAAACAGGTGAACCTAATACTGGATAACTCCGATTGTTGCGATATTCAGCAACACTGCATTACACAAATTTGCAAGAACGATGAATGCACAGGCGCTGGAAAACGTAGACAACTATAAATACCTGTGGTCATGTGCACTGCTGCAGATGTGTGATCCGCACTGGATGGACGTGCTGAGGCGGTGGTTGGCTGACTGCTGTCACTGCACGCAGCAGTGGGTCAGTGAAGGTCCGGGAGAGCAGCCTCCTCTTCAGACAGTGAGCAGTGTCACCAGATGCACTGGAGCACCCCATGACACTGACACCAGACTGCTGGTGGCAGTGGACTTCGATGAACACATTTTCAATCTGAATAGCTAATAATAACATGCATGGATGATATATATCCATAGAACATTGCCACAGCACGTTGCCATTCAACTGGGCAGTGCACCATATTCCCCAGGTGAAGAAAGACTTATGCGCCTTATTGCCAGAGTGAGGTCAAGGGGTAAGACATTTAGCTTTATACCATGTGAATTACTGTGTCGAAATTCATCACAAAGTATTATGGTGAAGTCAAACACAATTGGCAATCGGAATAGTGGTGGAAATGTACCTTTTCACGGTGTTATGGGTTGTACTAAGGTATGTGTTGTAGGCCATATCAACGTTAAACAAAAGTTGGGACCCACAAATTGTGCAGCAGTATTCAACCATGGAACCATAACAAAATAAGTTGCACTGGAAATTGATCAACACCTTATACACCAAGTTGGGTCATTAATTTTTTTTAAGTTCACCACATATAACTTAACCCAAACCTTTGGGCTGACAGGGCAAATGCAAGACCAAAGGGACAGAGCACGATTAGCTGACTATTTTAGATAGAGTACATGTGGTGCCACATATGTTACAAACTTCCCTAATTTACAGCAATTAATATTAAATATCACATTATGAGGCTAATATTAAAGCGGCAACAGGGACATCACAATAGAAGTTAACAAAATATAATGTTAATAACGACGGCAACCTTCCAGCGAATAGAAGGTCCGGTTTACTCATGGGTAATAAAGTGTAAATTTATGTAAAAGTTTGTTTTGTAATACGCATGTTCCATCATCTTGAAACATCAGAATAGGTGAAACTAATTCCTGGAGAACTGCTATTATTGCAATATTCAGCAGCATTGAGTTCCATAATTTTTGCAGAGGAACAGATGAGGGAAGGGACACTGAAAAACATCTGGACAATCGATAAATATCTCAGGATCTGTACACCCTGCTGCAGATGTGCATTCAGCACTGGATGGATCCACTGAAATTGTGGTTGTCTGACTGTCGCTCAACATCACTTGAACATTGATGAGGGTATGGGCAGAGTGAGCTTCCTCCCTTACACAGTGAGGGTGTCACCAGATGGGCTTGCTTGAAGTGCTATGGTGATTATTGCAACCAGGAACAGTAAGAATAACATTGTGCAATTTGAGCAGGGGATCAGCCAAGGATGGATCCAGGAGGGCAAATTGGGTCATGATCCCCCAGGGTCCTAACATTACATTTCTATTAACTGGGAGGATGAAAAACAGAAGTTGCTTTGGAATACTGAAACATGGGAATAAAACAAGGGATAGTCTCTCGAGGATGAAAAATCAGGATGCACCATTTACTTCAGTCACCTGCATTTCTCACACTTCAGGAAGGTACATCATGACTATGATCATACTTGCTATGCAGGAACATCATGCAAATTTAAGACAAGGATTGAAATATTATAGTTCCATTAACTGTGCATTTCCAGGTAATATAGATAATTATTTTACACTGTGATCCCCAAACATAAAAGAGGGACCCAGCCCTCATTTGCCCCACCCCAAAGGACATCAGTACTAATATCTCAAGACAACATGTACCACACTGCTCCCTCCCAATCCCAGGATCAAAACATGAAATACATGTGGCTCAACTAGACATCATATTCTCCCATGATTGGAACACTGAATACCAGCAGGGTCCTATCAGACATCACTCCCCTAGAATGACATCAGCTGGGGCCCCAGCACAGCATGGGCCCACCTAACCCAAATCTGGGTCCCTCTGGGTGGCTCCCGGATCCAACTCTGTGAACAGCCATCCCAAAATCATTATGCCTAGTTTAGCTTGGTAGCTAGGTTGTAAAGACATAAAGACATAAAGACATCAAAGATTAGTGCAACTATGAGCCACAAGGGCCCTTCTTGGTTGTACTCTGTACACTGAACCAATTGCCCACCAAATCTGTCAATCAGCCCTCCCTGTAATACTGAAAAGTAGGTCTTATTCTTATAATGATTGTCTGCGTTATTTTTAAAGATGTTCATTGTGCTGCTACTGGCAATGTTTTCTGGCAGCTGGTTACAGTGTTCTACTACCCTGTTGGTAGAAGAAAGTCTACCTTAACCTTGTTCTGTTGTGGTTAACTTTAATTTTAAATTTATGACCTCTAATTGCATCATTTCTTGCTCCAATCAAAGATTTGCACAAGATGTTCCCCAAAACCCAACCCCAAGATGCCATCCCCAACATAAAAGACTAACAGTGCCACATATTGCCAAACCCTACCAATATTTCAGGGAGTCGTTCATTTATATATGGACAGAAGCATAGCCTATTTAGATCGGGGAATAAACAACCTTTGTATTTTGCCACTTTTCCCCTTATTTATATATAGTGCCACATTTTCATTTCTGGCTCATTAGTGGTACATACCTTGCCCCTCATCCAGCTAGACAACCCAGCCAGCTTTCTGATGCATATATCTTCTAGGCCCACAATCACTCATGCTGCTTTTTGGTGTGCTGATAAACACTTTGGTCAGATCTCGCCTGCGTGCACCCATCATACCCACACTTGCACACCTTTCTTGTCCTCTTTCTGCTGGCTTCTCACCATCACCATCATCAACCCTCTGCTCCTCTTCTGCAATTCCAAATCCCAACTTTGCTTGCTTCATTCTGTAACAATTAGGGGCACAATGTGAATAAACTCATGCAAGATGTAAGATGGAGCAAATAATGAAACTGAGCCCACACCTTCACAGGAGAGCAGTGCAGTGGAGGGGCAGGACAATGTCAATAAATGCATGACTTGGGTGGGAACAAATGGCATTCACGCATTCTAACCTCCAAGGCAAATCACACCTCTTATGATTACATGAGACAAATTTAAAAATTTTGGTTTAGCTTTGGATACAATGACGGAAAACACCACACTGTGATGCATAAATTGGTTTCCTTTGTATTTTTGTCACATTTATCAGAAACATTTTGACCCCCATCCTGGACTGGTACAATTTATGGGCACTGGGATGGGAGTCAGCACGTGATGCTTCACTATACACAAATGAACCACAAATGATCTACAGCATTCTTGAGCTGTCAATGGTGGATATCTGGAACAAGCCCCAATGGGTAAAGCTTAAAAGCAAATTGGAGTGCTAAACAAGCTTGCAGTAGCTAGGAGTTGTACTTTACAAAATTAACCCCAAGACAAATCCCAGATCCCAAGCTTCACTTTCGGGCAAAGTGGATTGCCCCTAGAAAGCAACCCATTGTTTGCAGGTGGCAGATCCAGTTCTATTTTGTGGATGCAATAGGTGGTCATAGCAACCCACGAATCCCATTTCTAAGACAAGCTACCATGCACAAGTAAAAAAATATGTTCCTTGACATTTACATTTAACACAAATGGCTTGCAATTGAAATGGTCCACTTTGCCCCACAATTTTGAAAAATATAAAAAATTGAGGTGCCCTCATTGAGCAAGGATTTCAGTTTTGTTCTATCATAACTTTCAGCTACATCAAATCGACATTGAAGTTTATGCTGCATGGACAGCTTTTCCCCATTTACTAACATGGTAGGGAGATAGTGCATGAATGCACCAGACATTGTTGTCAGCACCAGAGACAGGTAGGCTCAGTGGCAAATTTTACCTGGTTTGATATGGAGGGGGCAAGACTGGCAAAGGTTCCAGAAACATAGGTGGGAAAGTAGGTGGAGAATGGTGGGCAGGATGTTCGACATGATACGAAGATGTTAGAAGAGATTCACTGGCAATATTATTTATTTAGATTGGTTAAAAGAGAAAACTTAGTTTGATCAGTTTCTATCATAAATTATTATCAAGCACTCAAGCATCAATCACTCAGTGCTTGACAATTATTTATAATAGAAACCAGTCACACTAAGATCTCTTTTAACCAATCTAAAGATCTAATATTGGCAGCGAATCACTTCTAACATTCATATCATGTCAAACATAGGTGATTATTTTTAAATATGGCCTACCAATTGGGGTGGATGGTTATTTCCGGCTCCCCAATCCAGCAAATTTTATGTAATGCCTGGAGGGAACAGACAACAGGTAATGCCTCTTTTCTTGGATCATTCCTCATACCAGAGGTGATCTCAATTAATTTGAATGGGTAAAAATTGAGCCCAACAGTTTGACTTGAAGCTCACCAAAATCAACATGCATATCGCCCGGTTATCTACGGTTCGTTCCGAGTTGAACGGACGCATCACACCATTTCAGTTTCAGTACAGGCACAGGATTTTCTCACCTTCAGGTACCTATCTGTATAGATGAAATCATCAAAGCTCGAGAAAAACAGGTTTCCACTTCGATCACACCAATTCACTAACAATTAGGCAACCACTTCTGTTCGTTCAACAAATGTCCGCCTCAGCGATTCCCTCGTCAAATTCAAAATGGGAATCTCTTCTTTCCCAGCCCAGCTGCTCTTTCCCGACTATTTCCTGTTGCTAGTTCCTACTAAGACCCGGCGCGGCGACCAGCCTGCGACCATTTGTCGGTGGTTCTCGCCTTTTTGAGCCCATTGACTTAGCACGGGTGGTCCCCTTGCTACCACCGAGAAACGCCGACGGACCGCGATGGTCGCCGTGGATATCTGGTATTTTTGGTACCGTAAATCTGGAATATTAAAAGTATATGCTAGATTGTTAAGATGTGCTAAATTAGTATTTGAAGGGCAGCTTTTTCACGTTAGAAGCACACCTACGACAGGGCTGCCTTCATGGGTTGCAGTCTGCGGAGTTTGATCGGACAGAGCCCAGAAGAGGTGCCACTTTTTAAAGTATAACGATCCGGCAAATGGAAGCAAGATAAAAGCACGTCGCGAACCTTGATTTCTTGGTTTTTTGCGTGTGTTAGTCTTCGCTATTGGTCTCTCAAATCAGCTTAACCTTAGCGTGTGTGGGTCTCCGACGACGTCGGCAGATCGGTGATTTTTTTTACCCCTGCGCGAAGGCATGCCCTATCTACAATCGGCAGAGCGTTATTCCCTCTCGTCGTGAGGTCCGGTGTGAGGACTGTGACATTCCTAGCTACGGCTTTATTACCCTCAGCTTACTAGGTTTGGAGTTCCAGGCTCTTGCCATTCGGATCGTATGTATGATAATATATAATATAGTATGTATGATAGAGGTGGCCGAACTTCACGGCCATTACTGATAGCGTGCTTAGCGGCTATATCGGCAACTTCATTTCCAGCAAGTCCAACATGGCGGGGGATCCAGCAGAATACGATATTATGGCGATACCAGTTCGGTATTCGACGGCACGTGGAATCCTGTGGACAAGCCTGTTATCCGGGTTGAGTATATGTGGTAGAAGAAGAGTCTTGGGTTATTTTACGACGCATTCAACCGCTAGGTCATATCGCGTCTCCAACCTCTCACACCGATTAGTCGCGGGTGGACTCGGTAATGCCACCGGTTGCGATATTCGAACCCACAATCTTTGCGATCAAGAGCCCGACACTCCATCGACTGAGCTACCGCGGCCGCCTTTTATGCGGTAAATGCGGTAGCATTAGTGGCGTGATGTCGGGAGGCATGGACGTTGGATATTATGTACACATTTATCCACATTGTATAGTTTTCCAAGGCCCGGTGTGGGCTTTACACAAGGACTAGATGCGATATGAGATTCTAATGATAGATACAAGCAGTAAATTAGTTAAATGTGTTGTCGTAACCGTTTAGAAAATACAGATATTTACACGACACTGTAAACAGCTATATCCTACACCGGGCTTGAATTATTTTTCGTAATTATGGGTTCGGAAAGGGACATTTTGGGGACAAAAATTGGGGGCAATTTTCTATATGTTCTGACAACAGAAACTCCTTTTAGGGTTTTCAGGAAGTGCTGGGCGAATGTATGAATAAAAAAACGTAATACGTTTGCCAACGCTGTCAAATAGTATCAAGTAACCTTCTGGAAGCCAAAGTGAGAGCACAATCTATCAGAGAAAAAAGTTGAAGTTCAGTATGATATAAAATATGACAAGCTTATATATGATGGTAGTTTAGCATGCGGAATATTTTAAATCAACCTTCCCGTAACCTCGGAAATATACACAAATTCAAAGCTCCTCGCACTTCCAGGACATGTATAATTCCAGCGATATCGGTTGCACTAAAAAAAACACCATGTCAATTGATTCCAGAAATAGCCACGTAGCAGGAATAGTATGCCCATAGGAGCTGATGCCTGGAAGGTACAGCCAATGTCAGGTTAGAAATTGTGTTCCTACATAACACTGTAAACGGCTGTAAGCCTCAGGTTGGTCAAACACCACGTACCTATGTGTAGCTAACTTACTTCTGCGTTGTGAAGAGAAGAGGGTAGTCCGCCATGATCTCCTTGATAGTAGTATTTTCTTCCACGATTGCCCGCCGCCTAGCCGAGAAGGTTTCGCCCATCAAATCTTTGACGTTCACAGCATCACCCGACTTTAGCAGGTTCTTGTACGTTTCGATATCGAAGTCGCTCTTTGTAACCTGCAAGCAGTTTTTTAGTGATAGTACCAAGCTAGGAACTAATGAGTTCCTAGTTTGGTAATTCGGGGTTAGGGTCACCAACTCAAAACGCATACCATACAGATAATAAAGACAAAAGGCAACGTGACGTAACGTGACGTATATTGCATTGTGACCATACGACCTATACCAAACAAGCATGAGGTCGAAGCCCTGCAATACAAAGCCGATGGAACCCTGGATGACCACCAAAAGGACCGTCCAAACGTTTCATTGTTTTTATTTCTATGCACCCTACCATTGCCCATTTAATTCGCCGCCACCACGCAGGACAGTTGTCGGCACGTCTCCCATTACCTTTTTCGAGCGCCAGCGACGGTCGTGGTTAGGTTAAAGCCCGGAGGCTCCATGACGGAAGTCGAGCTCGTTCCCACCATTTGGGAGACAGAACATTCCTTGGCAGCGCCAGTACGTTACCTGGTGTTAGTACTACGACAGCGATGCCCGATGTATACAGTCCTTATTATCCATTTCCTGTACAAGCATTGAACACTGCGGCATAGGAAACACATGCATGACATTGCATATTAAGCTAGGGAAGCTAGTTAAATAATACATTTCATCATTATATGTCTATTTAAACATATGCATTTAAACAGCTGTATTTCAACAGTCCATTAGTGCAGTTAACAGTCCATTCAACAGTCCATTAGTGCAATCACTAATTTACCTGAGGTGAATAATCGGGCAAGCCCTCCACATATCGACGCTTGGGAGCGCTCCCCGTCTTGGCAGAGCCCGCTGACTTTCTTTTCTTGCCTTCCGCGCAGCCATCTGACGAGCACTTCTTCCCGGCCCTTCTTTTGTTCTTGAACTTGTCCCGCGTCATCTTTTTCACCCATTTCTGTGCAAACAAAAAAAAAACAAGAACTGTTGCAACCAATTCGTTGGAAAGAAGACAACCTTGCCAGGGAATTAGACCCATCCTACTACCAAGCGGCCGGACTAGCTTGCATGACAGGAACAAATGTGTACCTTATGCATGCAACGCGAGTTCAGTCCTTTTGACATAAAGTTGGTTCCGAGGTTGAAGTGATATTAAAAACGACATATTAGAACGAATGCGATACAGCTTTAGTCTGCGTTCTTCCTATATTTGGAGAGCAACTTTTAGTTCATGTTCTTTTAGTTTTCTGTTTATGACATTAGAACCAGCTTTTTCTTAGAGAGACAGAGAGACAGAGAGACAGAGATACAGAGAGACAGAGAGGCAGAGAGACAGAGACAGAGAGATAGTGCTTTTCCGAGTGGGATAATTTTTTAAGGACCAAAATGCAGAATCAAGCTGTTTTTCCACCCTGTAACAGCTGTTATTTAGTTAGTGCCCTGCAGATGCAAGCGTGGTGCATTGACAAAGCACAAATTATTTCCACTGGGCAGAAAAATAGCATGTATATACCATATTCTCCTATTTGCAATAAAAATACGTACGCACGTACGTTCACACACAAGCACACACACATACATACATATATATATATATATATATATATATATATATATATATATATATATATATATATATATATATATATATATATATATATATATATATATATATATATATATATATATATATATATATATATATATATATATATATATATATCAGCATCGATCAATATATGAGGTCAGCTTCGATGTGGAACATATCGTGATTCGAGGTTATCATATGTTGTCGATGTTTCAACCAGCCTTGACCATTTTCAGGAACTAACACAGTACGAATCACGTAGGTGCAATGTAGGCATACACATTAAGTGATGCTGTATACAGTTTCAATTACAACACTTCCTATCCTGACGGCACGCGTCAAATCAAAAGGAAATGCATATGAATATTTCGTGAAATGCGCTCATCGGACATGCAATGGTCACAATACAAGGTACACAATACACAATGCACAATAGTAATGATGCACAGGGCACACCACAAGCATGAAGAAAACTAAAGCACTTAGGCGGGCGGTAGGTGTCTATCATATAGGGGCAGATGCGTGTGTCTTTGTACGTGTATTGATGGTGGAAGTTGTTTCCAGCTGCCGCCAGGAGCCGCTGATCACGACAGTGTAGCAGGATGGTGGTGTTGGCTGTGAATAGGTGTCTAGTGAGATGTGTGCTGTGCCCTGTTGAAAGATGACATTTTATATAGACAAATCACTTTACCTCTCATGCATCATGCTCTCTAAAGTATGAGGACATATGGCACTACAAAGGCTGTAACAAATCCCACCCCAAATCCTCAAGAATATATATATATATATATATATATATATATATATATATATATATAAAGCATGTCTTTATCTACATGGTTGGATAGATAGATGTGTATATACATGTACATTATATATCAGACAAGTGCACATCCTGGCCTCAGGAAGCACATAACTTAGTACTGGATTGATGGATCAGCCTCTTGTCTCACAATATAATACGCCACGTTCATATGGTACCCATACCATGGCTTCGTCGACGTTCAGGTTTCCTCGCAGGTGTGGGTATACGGTGAGTATCGCACCAGCCATCTTGGTATACGCAGACCTCGTTGGTTCGTCACTGGAAACAAGACATGACCTCCATACTCTTTGTCTCTCCACTACCATGTGAGGTTCGGTTGCCTTCAACGTGCTACATCTGAGTGGTCAGAAAAATAGACCCCAGACAAGTAGGGCTATTACAGCTAATGAATGCCAACTCGTAAAAGAAGTGGGAACAAATTTAGAAGAAGTTAATCCTCGCCTTACAAACATTTGGGGCACGCTATTAAAGGCACATCATCTGCACGACGAACATGAGGTTAACTTAGCTACCCAGAATACTATATTGAATAAGAATACTTCACCGTATTGACATTTAAGGCCACAGAGCGCGCTATCAATACATAATATTGAAAATGGGCATAGGCTTATACAATGGCAATCATTACAGGCTTGGAATAATTATCGCCGTTAAATGTTGAACTGCACCACAAAAACACTCAAAACACAACATGACTAAACACTGACAAAAACCGGTGACATATAACGTAATAAAATAATCGTATTACCTCCCCTGGTCCGATGTGTACGAGGCATAGACAAGATCCAATATCTCAGTCCAGTCCTTCCCCGGGATTCGTTCGTTCCGTTGCAGAACTTGCTGAAGACAGTTGAGTTGAGATGGTTGAAACCAGCCACAGCTTCTGCGAACAATTACACATTGATCAAGTAAGATAACATGACACTACCAGTGTAGCGCATTATAAGGGGCTGAGTAATAATTTACTGACTCACAAGCCTGATGACTAGATGAATGTCATCTGGGAAAATGAAATCAAATGTGCCAAAGGTCGATGATCTGTGACATTGATTCCGTGATAAATCACTTTGTCTCTCGTGCATCATACCCTCCAAAGTATGCAAACTACAAAGGCACTACAAAGGCTGTAACAACTCCAACACCAAATCCTCAAGAATGCAACAAGAGCAATCAATTTCCAGAGAAATAACGGTGTTACAATACGGTCAAGATTCAGCTTTCAGGCCGGGCTAAATTTTGTATCTCGGGTCTCATCATCGACTCTCGTTAATACTTGCAGAAAAGAATGTCGGCAAAAATGTGCTGCTACATAATCCCAAACATCAATATTATGGTACACTGGTGCATGGTGCAAGACGTCATACAATCGTATGGTACATGGTGCAAAAGGTTATACAATCTTATGGTATATAACAATTCGTTCGTGCAATATCTGCGAAGAAACACGATTCCCTGATGCGAGTTATAGGAGGGAAACACGGAAACACTTTCAATGCATTTTTGTAGGGAAATGGTCACAGAACATGACATTAATTTGCCTGGCGAAATCTTGAAAGTGTACACTATATGCGCAAGAGCATTAAGTTAACTCTCAACTTCAACATGAGAACCAAGACGCAAATAGTCGAAGCACGCACTCTGCAGATCCATCACACACAGCCTGCGACATGGATGCAGATCCATCACCCGCCGCATGCACCGTAGGTCCAGCTCCATCAGTGGTATGATGAACAGGACGAACAGCACCCACCACTTGCGATGTAGATTGGGCTGCATCGTTGATGGTATCGTACCTGATCAAAGCAGATCTAAATGTAATATGGATAACGAATAACTCAGACGCTGATCTATAATTGTCATTCAGAAGTACACATAGTACCTCCTGAATTGTGAGGGAAGTAGCATACAGTTGCTGTCGCAGTGATGAGGTAGTTTACTTGATAAATAGTCATTATTCTCAATGACGCAATGCTAAGTCCTGCCACTACAGCCTCCACATACAGTCCCACAGACTCAGCAGTGACGCAACTAGATATAAGTTGAAACGTAACCATATTTCAAAATATATGCTATGCACTTACAATTCAAATGCTATGACGTGTTTTCAGTGATAGTAATGGTGGGTTGAATCTTACCAACTCATTTTGGGTTGGAAATGCATCTTTAATAGAAACACTTAACTTTTTACGTGAGGCAACCGAGTAAAAATTAATTTGAATGTACTGGGGTCCTGGGTCAGTTCTATCTGGGTACCACAACAAAACACCACTCATCAGACAACACCCATGTACTCAAGCTCTCACAAATCGCACCAAAAGCGAACACCAACTTATGAAAGCACCACCACTAAAGACAACAATAGGATGCTGTATACGACTATACACGCACAACCTACAAATCACTCCCCCCCCCCATCACTCCCACCACCCACTGCATGGTGGAAACACTCAACACCAACAATACTCTTTCTCATAGACAAACAAAAACATACCTACACTGAGGTAGAAATGCAGCAACTCTATCGGCAATTCACATCACGATACCCATATTACACTATAGTTAGTTAGTTATTTGGGTTTTCGGGCGCTTCGACTACTATGGTCATATTGCGCCGCCATCTACGCTATATCCACGAAATACACCCCAAACACGAAAACTGGACCTCTGTCAATAAAAACAGACATCGGCAACGCACACTGACCCGCTTACGCATCGGACACACAAACCTCACTCCTACCTCATACTCAAACGCCCATGACCAAAATGCACCACATCTCACCAACCATTTACCACCAATCACATACTCCTCCACCGCACCAAGTACACCAACAAGGAACAACATATCACAAACTACTGCACCACAAACAACACCCCACTAAACATCACCACTCTTTTCAACAACGACCATCCAACATTACACGAACATATTTTCCACTTTTTTCTCAACTACGGGCAGTATTAACCCTCGCACGGCTGGTGGTCTGAGCCACCTTCGCCAGGCTGTGGGGGGGTAGATACATACCCCCCCCCACAGATATCTCACGAACCAAGCAAGATAGAACGAATCTGAAAATTGCATCGGATAGCTCGAACAAATTCCAGTCGAACGTACTTCGGTAGTTTTTACGCTAGGATTTGATCTTAACCCTCGCACAGCTGAGGGGGTAGATACCTACCCCACCAAAGTTTTCCCGCGACAGCGGGGAAAACGGCGCGCGGCAGGACGCTGAAATTCGGCATACCTTACAATTAGCTATTTTTACATCTTTAGCTACTTCTACAACTCAAAATGAAATTTTCAAAATTTTGGATTTTAACAATTTTGGATTTGTAAAATTTTGGAATTTGAATTTGTTCTTTTTGAAATAGGTATACGATCCAAAAATATGGCGTTCTAAGTCAACTTAGCATTATACAAAAGTCCATAGTTTGTCTGCAATGTTGATGTTAGTTTAGATAAAACTACGAAGTGCAAAAAATGACGTCATCAAAAAATCAAAATTATAAAATTATGAAATTGTACGTTTTGGCGCTCAGTCAAGATAAGTAAACCCTGAAAGTGTCATTGTAATATCTTTATTATTTAAGGCGTGGCGACTGCTTAAATATTTTTGGAGGTGACCTCACTTGACCCGTGATAACTCGGTGACCTTTGATGACCCGACCATATTTTTTTTAGAACATGTAAAAATAGCTAGTGGTAAGGTATACCAAATTTCAGCGCGCTGCCGCGAGCCATTTTCCCGCTATCGCGGGAAAACCTTAGGGGGGGTAGGTATCTAACCCCCCCAGCCGTGCGAGGGTTAAAGACCTGTGAGAAAAGGAATGAAAATAGATATGATATGAGATGAGATGTGTTTAAAAAAAGAACAGAAAACAAGAATACAAACTGATAAAAGAATCCGACCCAAACATAAGCTATGCTGAAAACAAATTAGGAAAGAAAGCAAAACGTGTTCAAAAGTAAACACAAAAACGAATGTTCCAAAAGGTGTATGATTTGTTGTTTAAATGTGTACTGTTCTGTGGCGAGGACCCGTTCCCATCTCACCCTGTACACCCCATACCCCGAAGTGGCGTATACTAATAATTAACAAGAGTTAACATATATTATGCAAATACGTACGGACTCGTGGGTGTCAGGTTGGGTAGCAGTCTCGGAGAGGATGCAGCGTTGAGGATGCTGGAGTCGTCCAGGATCTGGACAGTATCGGCAGTCGACAGTGTGATGCTGCCTTCTATGCCACCGGTCGGTACCAGTCGAAGCACTCCGTCGTCAGGAATGTCCTCGGGGTCCACTCGTACGAACAGATCATGTTTCACGTTCTTCACTTCAAGTGCGAAAGTCCCCGTCAACCCGAATGCAGCCTTACTCTTTTCTAACAGTTCACTTCTTGACGCAACTTTGACGTATCTGTTAACTTCGCCCTGCCCAGGGACGGCGATAGATACTATGTGTGTCAATGGCTGTTGGGCGGACATGATCTGAAATAGAACATATCACGGACTGCAGTTCAAAACGATATCACTACTGCATTTACCAGGAACATGTATGCAATGAAGTGGCTTGAAATCTGTCAATGCACGGATGCTCACCATGCGCCATGTGTCAGTAACGTCAGTTCTGTATGCGTTAGTGTGCGAATTGTACTTTGATCGAAGGATATTCAGCACTAAGAATACAGCCAAGTCAGGTTCTTGAGTACACACTGCACCGATTTCGCCGAATACAAACCCATCATCTTCCATATCATCTGCCAGTATGACCATCGTTCCTACCTCGTAAACCAAATTGTCCACTCGAACCTGCCGTCCCACCTGAAGTCCCTCATTCAAGATAAGAGTTTTCATGTCTTCAGGTAGCTTCTGTGCCAACTCGTTGCTCATGGGCCTGATGTCAGTGACAACTCCACTAGCCATGTAGTTTGCCGAGCTCATCGCAAATGCCAGATGATTCTGATGCTTCCGTGCCGCTGTTCTGCATATGTTCTTGAAATTTGTATTCCTCCTTACTAAGGATTTCAAAACAGAGTGCTTGCTCTCGAAACGTAAAGTCCAGCAAAAGCGAAGGGGACCATGCTTTTTTATTTGGGTTGCATAGTGCACCATAAAATGGAACTTGGGCTTCATGATGAAATCAGGATACACTGTTTTGATACTGTACAGCCAATCCGAAATCTTCCAATCCAAAAATGCTAAGTCACCAGGGGAATACACTCGAGCTGTCAAATGTTGAACTACACGTCCCAAATCAACAAGAATATTCCACTCAGGGCAGTCTAAGGGTATGTAATCACCAATAATCAGAGGAATGTATCTCAGAAGAAGCCAGCTTTCCTTTGCAGTCTGTTTACAAATAACATGTCCCGAGACTATTCGAAAGGATTGTGGTTTGTTTGGCTCGCCATTCCAAGAGAACGTCGCTAGTAGCTCATTCGTCTTTTGACAGCTGATATACTTCTTGATCACGATGACAGTCGTGAGAACTAATTGAAGAGCATACCCAACAACACCCTCAAAAATGTCGTGGGCTACATCCGGTGGGAAACCATCGATCACGTTGAAATTATCCAACTCGTTGAATATGCACTTGCCCTTCAAGCCGGTTGCTCTGCAAACATCACGACTCCAATCACTCTCCTCCAGACGTCGAAGATCTGATTCATATCCACCGTTGTCGCGAAGCAGGAAATCCTTTTCTGATTCATGTCTTGCACAGTCTGATCGTGTTCCGTGGCAAAATCTGCAATACTTCTCTGTCTTGCTGAAGTTTTCAGTAAAACCCGCAATTGAGTGTACAGCAAGGTTGTCACCAGCTACAAATGCCACCCTGCCATGGATCGTAAGAGAACACCCATCTATGACAACCTTGATGCCAGTTGTTTCAAAGACCTTAAGATCTTCAATCAGACGCTTCAAGATAGCACACCCCATCCATACTTCTTGATATAGCTGGAGTGACATAACTGAAGTAGGAAGATGATATCTACTCTGGATCTAACTCTTTGAGGAATGTTCAGGAGTATGAAGTAAACCGCACATATTTTGTTCTTGCTAACTTTGTTACCTAATGGGTTTACAACGTTGAAATCATCATAGTACAAAACTATGTGCAGGAGGTCGCCTCTTGCTGTGTGCAGGTCTCCATCCAAAACATCAGCATACACAACACTTCGATCATCTCTGAGCGAAATATACTTCTTGACATGTGGCAAACACACCAAGTT
Organism: Imbricaverruca yamaguchii; assembly: GCA_034440575.1. NCBI lineage: Eukaryota > Metazoa > Arthropoda > Thecostraca > Neoverrucidae > Imbricaverruca > Imbricaverruca yamaguchii. The sequence continues at coordinate 61,756 of JAOTOL010000527.1, read as the reverse complement.
CTTTATCTGTGACAACAGTGGAACATACTGGTATGATTGCACAACTCCATGATTGCTTGTTCCAAGCCTGACACATTCTGGTTCCACATAGGGTAGACTGTCCTTGACATATGCTTCGAACTTGTGATTAGTTGATAATGATTGAAGAGCGTGAAGCGTTGGAATCCTTGGTGTTGGTACTTTATCCTGAATACCAATTGAACAATCTTCTTGAAGCTCAGTGATCGAATCTTCAATTAAACCTTGAACCTCATGAATGGCCCCAGGGCATGCTGTCTCAGCTAAGCCATTTTCACGAAGGAAATTGATAAACGTTGCGAAATGGCGACAAAGCCTGGCTGTTGTCTACACGAGATGCTTCTTCGTCAGGGAACTGGTGAAACTGCTTCAGGTGTTTCAACCATGATTTTGTTTTGGTGTACTCATTTTTGCACAATATGCATCTTACGACAAAGTAGGGTATGTCGTTGCTATGTCGTTTTACATGCTTGGCATAAACCGCAAAATTGTTATGCTGAAATTTGCAAAGCATACAATGGTACTGGAGTGCTACATTACTTGCATCCTGAAAGCAATCACATGGCAAGTTCATACACTGAAGTGTTCAACTGTCATGTTAGACTGTAATATCTGTATTTATTACTGCATGGTTCAGCAATTATCCTAAAAGCTGTTCAATTTTGCAATGAATAAGTAATTCCTCATTGGGTCCCGGTTACAAAAAGCTAAACTGTTCAAGAGTAACATTTCATAGGCAAGAAGCTAATACTTAGCAGATTAAAAACATACCACATGTTGTATTTCGATAATTGCAGCATGAATGGCATAAACAAGCATAACTTAACCAGTTTAAACCCGAATCTGAGAGTTCTTGCACGATGCATGACAACAACACAAAATATTATAAAATTTAATTGGACTAAACACTAAACACCACTGACACATATATCTATATGCATGTAATGACTATGGAGTGCTACAGACCCAATTCTGAATATGATATAAAACAAGCTGATAGACAAATATGCCAGACCCACATGGTGTTGGTGATTTGACTGTTCATAGCTTCATAGTCATTTTACAGGTTCAAACAAGTACCATACCCCTTTGCTATATCTTGAACAGTCCACACAATCTACTTGTAACCACATGTGGATTTTCGTTAAAAATATCAATGTATTAGTTGTCATATTGCATTTACATTTTTTTCATGCATCACAATAGCAATTCAAAACTGTGGAAATGTTTATATGGAACAGCATCAAGGCTGATGGTTTCTGACAGCTCATGCAGTGCCACTTTTGTGTTTAGGGGCTGCTGAGTGAAAAGACAGCAATGATTAATGTCCCAATGAAGCTTTATGATGGTACAATTTGTGTATCCTAATCTTATATAAAATATGCAGTCCTTCAAAACTGGGTACATGCACTAAATTCCAATTGTATTTTGGGGAAGGCATTGACATAGGAAGCGTGACAAATTTCCTTCAAGCCTTTGAGACCAACCAATGCTTGAACACCTTGGATATCTTATCACGTTTAATGTTGCTTAATTTGGACATTTTATGTCATATAATTTGTGATAAACAGGGATGATCAATGAAAAATTCACCCTAGCCTACCCTGGCCTAAACCCTATGCATATTACATCACACACATCATTTGATTGTATGACCACTTAAGACCTATTGATATAGGATGGCAGAAAATATATGGAAAAGCAAAATCTGCAGATGTTGGATCATTTAAAATGCAAGGATGCTTGAGTTTGTTATAAGTTCAGAGCAGAAACTTGGTCACTCTCCATACCCAGTGAGAACTTGATCAATGCTGGGGGGCTGAACATTTGTAGGTGCATGATGATATATGTGCTGTACCACCATAAAACCTATTTGTGGCATCAATTGATGCTGTCTTTCCATTCAGAAACCCCCTAAACACTGGCAAATGTAAGGTATTGATTGGCCTTTCAAAATTATGAACTGCAATGCATATATTTTAAAGCAACAACATACAAATGAAAGTCACATCATGGATTGAACATAAACTAACTGAATACAGTGCAGACATATTACATATTGCTAAGTGTGAGTTGTGACTTGTATTATAATGGTCCAGCAGATGCTGATAATCCATCAGTACCATAAAATCACCAAGTCATAAAGTGCTCAGACTTAATAAGAACCATAAAGGGAAGATACTATCTGCCTAAACAAAAAGATACCCATCAACCCAACCAATATCACATCCAAAATTCCAAATAAACTATCCACCAACATCCCACACACCCAGCAATACCTATCTACCTGATCTACCCAGCCCTATTCACTCGACCCCATGTAGCACACATGTGGATTAAGTGTTCCACCAATAATTAACTCCATCCATGCCTGCTTAACCATGTCCAGCTATGTCCATGTCTGTACCGCGTATGCCCACTAGCATAAATATCACCCATTCAGCACTAATTATCACTTTAAAAAACAATATTTTTTTCCTAAAAAATGTGTCCATAATAATATTTTTAATGGATTCAACACAGGAATCTCCACATCAACATTCCATTGATGAACCACCCTTTGACTGAAGACCTGTTGTTGCCTAACTGTCCTACACCTTGACTTGTCTTACCTGAATTGATGAACCCTATGGGATAGTCTAAATGAAAGGCATCATTCAGATTGATCTGATCTAACCTTTTAATAATTTAATGCATTTCAATCATATCACGCCTTAATATCCTATGCTTGAGTGTGTACATATCTAATGCCATGTCTTCCTCAAGCAAAGGGGTTATGTTTGGTTGTTAGGTTAGGTGTGTTTAGGTGAGATTAGGCTTTTCTTTTGAGTGGGAAACTTGTTAAAAAATGTGGACATTTGTGTTCCACAAAATCAGTATTTTTTTCTTGAAAAGCAGGTCAGGCTAGGTTAGATTAGGTTTTTATTTAATTTTATTGAAATACAAAAACTGGAAATTTTCAATTAAAAAATAGTTGCTCTCCTACATGGAAGGTTCAGTCAGGTTGGATTAGGTTATGTTCGATTTTTTCTTTACTGTAACTAAGCATACTTTGTATGCTATATTATCAAACTTCAAGCCTCTTTTTGGGTGTTATTTTTATCTCAACTGAAGAGTATGCATTTACAGAGGAAATTATTGGCCTCATCATGTTAACAACATCCATAAACATTGCATTAAAAAGAGAAATTCCAATAATTCAAGAATTACCTTAAACTGCAAGTTTACCAGCATTTCAAATAGCTCCATTTCATTTAAACTTCATTGGCAGATGTAGTTATACAAAATATGCTATGAAATGCTACGCACACATGAGTGAAAATATTTAAAAGCTGAAAGCTGAGGAAATGTCAGGCAGTAAAGCAGCATGGAACTGACCTAGGCTCAAGGGTGGGTCCAGGAATGGTCATAGGAGGCACTTTGTCTGAAGAGGCATCACTATGAAAGTACCTGAAGTGGTACCTCAGGGTTAAAATTTGGAGGGGTGCACTAAAGCACACTAAATGTGTGCCTTTTCTCTCAGAGGGATACCTGACTTAAAATGTTGAGGTAGGGATGCACTCAAGCCTTCCTGGAGGGGTGTTTTTCCTGGCCAGAGACCTTCCATAGGGGAGGGGGAGCAGGCTTCCAGTGTCCCCTGAATCTGCCCCTGTCTAGACTTCCAAAAGCACCCATGGCCTCCCTGATCATTTATTCATGACATGCATTTTTTTATCATGATCAGAGATATGCTAAACAATGGGTGACCAAATCCAGTGATATGGGGGGAGGGGGAAGCCCTCAGAAGAATGGAAATCGACATCCGTGTCCAGATAGCCTGAACAGTAACCCATCATGTTTTGCTTTTTGGCACATAATATGGATGAGCTGCATAGTCAATGCACTTGACGACTTATGAAAGGCAGCTATACTGTGACATTATATTCCTCTGTAGCTTTGCACACATAATATTTGAAGAACAAAGCACATCGAAATAAACTATAACATATTTAACTGACCTGCCGTGGTTCCATCCGTGTGTTCGGTAACAATGGCGGTGCGAAGACGCCACCCGTCACTTCTGTTGGCTCATGCGCAATGCATACAAGCAATCATAATGGGTGTATTTGGTACTATACGGGTGTCAAGTAACACTCATTTATGAAACACATTTCCGTATGGAGTGTTAAGGCACACCTAATACGAGGATGAAGCGTACCATGAGCGAAGGGAAATTGGAAGGAAGTAAGGGGAGCTACTGTCCAACCCTTATAATGGGTGAAGATACCCCCCATTATGGAATTTATTATCATTGCAGCCATACAGCTCACTGTGCATCCATGATAAGCGTTAATATAGCATGTTCCGCTCTCTTGAATAGCATTATGGGTATCATTTAACTCTCCTTACACTGTTTGGTGTAAATATTTTTATCTGTGCAGACCCAGAGCTGCCATGACCTGACATGAGCTGCCAGTCCCTTAGAGCATCACTCAGGGGAGGCTCCAGCACTAGGCAAAATTGCAGTTACAATCTTCCATCAGTCGGCTCCGAACTGTCACGGCGGGCGGACGTTGCCGGTGCTCGTGAGCGGACCGAATCGACTGACTGTGCATCAGGGAGTATCTTGCTGAATGTATTAGTGAATTCAGTTGTCCATATCTTGTTGCTGTAGTGCGGTAGTATTTATCTAGTACTGTAGTAGCTGGTGGTGGGCAATTGTAATTTACTTTTTCAAGGTATTCTATTTGAAATCTATGAATTGTTAGTAAATCTTTAGGGGCAAAGCGGATTCTACGTCAAACATTATTACAGTGGGAAGTGACTACACCTGCATAGGATGTCTCAGCAGGGAAGTTTTGAGTTCCTCAAACAGTTTGTGGAAAAGCAACAGGCTAGAATTGATAAATTGGAAGGCATAGTCAAGTTAGCAAAGAAACAAGCTGAAGCTGCTGAAAACTACACCCGGCAAGATTGCCTCATCCTCAGGGGGAAATTGTCCATCAGACCTGGAAAAAAATTGCGAGAGGAAGTCATGCACCTTATTTTCTTTCATACAGGCATCCAGTTTCCATCTTTGTGCATAAACACTGTTCACTGGCTAGGAAAAAAAGATAGCATTATCGTTAGATTTAACAACAAAGAAGTAAGTGAGGCAATTTACAGGAATAGGGTACCAAAAGATCTCTCAAAAAGGGGATTGTTTATTCATGAATCTCTCACCCAAGACAAGATGGCAATTGTTTCGAAGTGTGCAAAACTGAGACGTGAGGGCAAGTTAGCCACCTACTTCACCCAAGGTGGAAATGTCTTTGTTAAAAAAAACAAAGACATGCCCAGCATCTTGATTGGGGAGGCCATATCTGAGGAAGACATTCTGTCTAAACTTCATCTACAGCCGAATACTTATGAGGAGGCAATTAGAAAAGGAAAAAAGCAGTCCTCTGCTGAGACAGATAAATTAACATCCACATCAACAGAGGTGACACCTAAGGTGAATCATGAGACCCAGGCAATTCAGATGAATGCTATAAATGTTGCAATTGAGTCAACTGACACCAAAGAAACCAGGGAGGAACAAAATGTTGTGACAGCCACAGGAGAGGCAGTGGTTACTGATCAGGAAGCCTGTGAAAGACAGATGCATGATACATCTAGAAACAACAGAAAAACAAGCAAAAAATCAAAGGGAGTTCCCAATAAAAATAAGAGCCCTGCTCTCTCTTGTCATCCAACTGACATCAGTGATGACTCAGACTCACCTGCCTCAACTGAAAATCAATCCTCCAGGAGAATTCCAAGCCAGAGAGGAAAATCCAGGAACAAAAAATAAGAATAAGTAGCAGTTAGGACAACAATGTTGAAAATTATTTTTGGGCAGAAACTGAAATTTAGACAAACTTTATAGTGGTTGACATCTTAGGTGACTAGGTTGGACGTGGATATTGGGTTTGGCATTTGATTCCTGAATCTGTATTCTATTATATATGTATGTATGAGTATATGTGTATATATTTATATATATGTGTATGTTTGTGTGCGGTGGAGTGCAGATTCAGCATATCTATGCATATGTGTATGCCTGGGTGGGTGTGCCTGGTAGGTAGGGTAAAACGCCAAACTCGGGCCACTTTCGTTCTACAGAAACGATGTGCTGTGATTTAAACTAGCCACAGAAAGAAAGGTGATGCGTGAATAAGCTCCACCACCTGCGTGAATAAGCTCACCTTAGGTTCTACGGACTGTTATCTTCTTTTGTAAAAAAGATTTCAACACGAATAGTCAACCAATTTGAAGAATATTAAAGATCCCCGGGGACACTCAGCGACAGAAACCACGCTTTCCTAACTCGGGCTAATATCCAGGTGCACGCTGTAACTCGGGCCACTTTGCTATATTCTGCAGCCCAACTCGGGCCACGTTATTTATTGGTGAATACAGTAATTTTTGGTTCTTCAATGACAATTTAAGTAATGGAAATACAAAAAAAAATATAATAGTAGCTGACTTTTCATCTCAAACATACAATTAATTAAAATTAATGCCTTATCTTATGAAAGCATATTTTGCTAAAAATCAAACCAATGGAAGTTTTGAATATATGAATGCTTTTTGCATTGCATAGGTTGCAGCTTTCATCATTGAGTAAATTTACACTGTGTCCATCTATTCACTACTCATCATTCGCTCCCTTCTGCAGGATTGATGCCCCTTCAGAACACTCAAGTGCACCCTCCCCCTACAACACGAGCTGTTCAACCATTCGCCGCCCTCCAGAGAAAATGGGCCCCTTCAGAACGAGTACCCTGGATCAAAATGTCTGGATCCACCCCTACTTGGGGGGGGGGGGGCGCAGACCGATATGCTCCACTGAATCCCTCCATGGCTCTTATGAACAGTAGTGTCGGGAAAGACAAGAAAGAAACACACAGGAGGCCATCTGACAAATATAAGAAGCCATATGCTGCGACAGAAAACCACCTTGATATGTACCCCCAAACCCCACCCTCCCCCCTCCTCCCACACACACACTCGGCAGACAACGTGAATCAGAGCCCCGACAAAGTGCACCCGTCCCCACCTTCATCTGGGTCTACTCCCATCTTAATCCGGCAGACGAAGTCGGATCGGGGACCCGTCCCATCACCTGCCACAGAAGGGAAGGCTTTTGCGAAGCCTAACACGTACACATTACTTGCAGCAACTATCACAAACAAAGAAGACATCTTTGGCCCCATCCTCCAACCCGGGAAAGAGGGCCAGATGGTCCTCTGGGACACATTCAATATGTGTCGTGCGCGCGCAAAAGTCACACTTTATCCAGACATGAGCATCGCCCGCGACATCTTCTGCCTCCCATGATGCACTGCAGTGGAAGCAGGTCCAGTCGTCCGTCTTCTTGGATGTCGATGGCAACGCTGCAATGTTGCTGTCCTTCCTGCCCTTCCTCTTCTTCATTGTCTTTGCTTCCTCCAATTCCTCCTGATACTGCCGCCACCGGGGACTTGACACGCATGCCGGAAGGAGCTCTTTCCGGAGTCGTTTGGAAGGTGTAAGTTAGGGGACTGGAAGGAAGCGTACGTCCTGAAATGCCGCGGCGACGGTGGCTTCCTGTGCCGGCCTTTTTGATGGGGGTGCCGTGGCCGGCCCACCAACGAGGCTCGGGATGATGAACTCATCGACGATGAAAATGAGATCATCACTTGTTTCTGCGGAAGCGGCGACGATCCCTGGTGCCTCGGTGGCGGAGGTCCCCGACGAGGCGGCGCCGGCGGCGGTCTCTGACGAGACTGCGCCGGCGGCGGTGCCTGACGAGGCAGCGCCGGCGGCGGTCCCTGACGAGACGGCGCCGGCGTCGGTGCCTGACGAGGCAGCGCCGGTGGCGGTCCCTGACGAGACGGCGCCGGCGTCGGTGCCTGACGAGGAGCGCCGGCGGCGGTCCCTGACGAGACAGCGCCGGCGGCGGTCCCTGACGAGACGGCGGTGGCGGTCCTCGACGAGGAAGCGGCAGCAGTGGCGATGCCCAGTGGGGCGACGTCAGAGGTCCCCGACGAGGCGGCGGGGGCATCTGGTGCCGCGAACCGGGAAAACGAAGGGCCACTCGTCCTATCGTCTCCCGTCGTTCCTGCGGAAGAAAAGCAGCGAGAATATTTAAAGTTTCGTCACCGAAACACCGGTTAGCTAGTTGAACAGAATGACTACCATGCTGCTGGCAACTTGCTGATTATCGAAACCTGGATGCAAAGTTGTATGTTTTAGCATCTATGATATAATAGGGACATATAATGTGCATATTATGAGCATAGGAATAAAAACAGTGTTATGAAATATGGATCTGAGGAGGCCTATTATTTTCAGCTGACGTCTAATTAGGGCGAATGTAGGGCAGACACATCCCCCTTCTAGTGAAGCTAGCGCGCCGTTGAAATATGCTGGCATGGAAGCTTCCATATCTGCCCATTTCGTTTATACACCCGTGATATATATATATATATATATATATATATATATATATATATATATATATATATATATATATATATATATATATTACCAGATGGGCTTAGCTTCCCATAGTCGGGTGCCCTCTTGTCGAGTGGACAGAGTCCGCATGCCCGGAAGCCCGCCGTGATGACATCCGGTCGAATCCGTCCAAGAGCTACTTCCAACAAGGGGGCGATCTCGGCCCTGGTGACCGGCGTATTAAAATGCGCCGGCTGTAGCTGACGCTCCGCACACACCTGAAACGAAGGCATCGTTGGCAATGTTTGCAATTTATACAGCCGGGAGAAAACAGAAAGTACATATTTTTTTAATACAAAAGGCAGAGACCCGACGTATTGAATCCATACATTTTGATGATGCCCTTTGTAATGTTCCTTCAGTGTAACAGTTTCCATCTGCCATTTTTGTCCTTCCTGACCTGAGTCCAATGGCTCTTCAGGCTCTTGAAGGCCGACACGTCCAGGGGCTGCAGGACGTGTGTGCTGTACGGCGGTAGAGCATACAGCACGATCCCCTCGGCTTCACAGAGACGAGATGTATCCATGGAAAAATGGGCTCGAAGCCCATCTACAAACAGGATGACGGGCAGCACGATCCCATTTTTCCTCATGTGCGGTACCAGGCAGTTTACCAGGTACTCATAAAACACCCTTGCTGTCATCCAACCTGGAACGCAAACGGTTTGCATATGAAAACGCAGGGATTAAATGGTAAAAACGCAGATGAACAGATATTGCGAACTATCACGGTAGATCAAATCCGATCAGATCACGGTTCTTGAGATCAGAATCCGATCAGATCATCAGGTTCATCATCATCAAGTTAATTGTCAAACGCAATACTTCTTTTTAAAGTGTTTTTACTTCACCGATATCACACTGCTCGCCAATTTTGACGTGTAATAGTGTTCACTCATCGCACTTATTTTGCACTATCCGTTGCAATGTTCACGCAATACGCAATCCGTTGCGTATTCACGGCATTCCATGTGTCTGAAACGAATATACTCGTGCAAGCATATCAATATACTTATCCACAGGCTATAAACACGTAGGTTCCCAGTCTTCAGGTGCAGCTCTTGACAGCTCGCCGGCGATCCGCACTCCCGGGAGCACCAGACATGGTGGCATCTCTCCCCCGACGCGTTGTAGCACGCCAGCAGAGTGGCGGCGTCTCTCTCTTTACCAGGTATGACCCGGTACACGTTTTTGGCCCCCTTATGAGCCAAGACTTTCCCGGAAGCTGCAAGACATGATTTATTTTGATACAATTATAATTGCATTTATATTATTGATGTCGATGTAGACCATTTTGATACACGCAATTTAGTGATCACGTTTATTCAGACTACAATGCAATTATGTTTTCCAACGATTAGCGATTCCACAAGACACGCTTGCCTTTTTAGAATGAGTATTGGTATTTGGAGGATGCGACAATGGTGCACGTGTGAAAGTTCCGTTTTACGTACCTGGACATAACGGGATAGAGGTTTCGTCCGCGTTCATAATTCGCCTCGGGTCATCCACCGCACGGTGTAGGTTGTTCGTGGAGATGAAGCGCTCGAGCTCTTCGAACCACGCCTCGATTCTCTCCCTTGTCACTGCGGCTCTCCCCTTCGTGATGCCCTCCGGAGTTCTGAGGCTTATCGTTGGATGGCGGCGAAGAAACCCGTTGAGCCATTTTCCACCGGGTCTGTCAAAAATGCAAGCATTGCGTTCAAATATCCGTAGGTTCCGCTCCAGAGGCGCAGCCAAGGGGAGGATCCTCCTTAACACCCCCCACCACAAAAATACACGAGATCAAATGATACATTTTGAGATCTTCACTTCGCAAGCCCCTAAGCTCTCCGCGCGTTTCGCGAACAGCTCTCATATCAACAGCAGCTCATCCACCGGAAGCTTTCATGAAGCTTAGCATCAATGCTATGACGATGCATGTTCAGAATCAACTTCAAAAGTGGTATTGACCCCTCCCTCCCCCACACACACACTTTTTCAGACGTTTCTACATCTCTGGTTTTGGACATCCTTCCATAAGCTTGCTTAAAAAAATGAAGGGGCAAATATCGGTATGTTGATACTTAACGCAGTGTATGGCTAGATTTGTACTGAAAGATAGTGTATGCTCACCTGTTATCAACGAAGTTACTTTCCATGCCTTGCTTCTCAATGAACTTTGCTACGGAGTCCAGCAGTAGTTTTTTTACTTACAGGAAATCCTCTTTCCGCACACTGCAGCAGCCAACTCTTAATTTTTAGCTCTACATTCATGGAAAGGTATTGTCGTCTGCCGATTTCTACGTAATCCCCCCCGATGAGGCATCACCTTTCCGTGGTGGGGGGATTGCGTGCCTCAAGGATCCGGCGGCCAGACCACCAGGCGGCCGGGGAGAGGTCAGACTAAGAGTGCCTCACTCGTCCTTCCATCCATACGCCCCCATTCCAATGCCCACCTTATCCCAATCCATGTCCTTCACCTAGCCCTACAACATTAACGTTCCCTACTATGAGCAGGCAGGGCAACTTCCCCGGTCCTGCCCACCAGCTCGGTTTTATCGGGGTAGCCGCGCCCCCTCGGCCCGTCCCCAGGGGTTGACGGAGTCCTGGAGGTTGAGGTCCCCCGTCGCACGGTGCTAGTTGTGAGGGGGGACCAACACACCTCTTTGGTCCTGATATCCTGGAGGGGCGGGCGGGCCCGTGGGGCCTCACGCGGGTCAAGTGGCAGGTCGCCTCGGGCTGGGGGCCTGGGTTTCCCAGTGCCTGCCCGCCCGGCCGGCCGGGGTCAAGTGGTGGGCGGTGCTGGATCCTGGTTGGGGTGGTGAGTCTCTCTCTCCCGGCCGAGTGAAGGCACCGCCTGCCCCGTATAGCTCCTCGGGCGCCTGGCGACCTCCCGTTCGCGGGATCCAGGCGTCCCCCAGTAGGGCCCCTTAGGGGTGGGGCGCCCGAGGAGCCGAAACTAAGAACAGCGCATGGCATCCAGAACAACAAAAATCACTCCTGGCTCCTCTTACGAGGGCCAGACAAATCGGTCGTCTGCAAACGAGGCATGCCCAAGTATACTCATTTTACGAGCACGTGAAGGCTCCAAGCAACTAGCGTCTCTATCACCATTTGAACGACGTGACGGGTGTGACAGATTCGGAGTTATCACCAGATGTCAGGCTTTGCGTGACGGAGGATTAGAAGTAGAGTTTTCAAGGGGAGAAGATGCGAAGAAAGTGCTCTCAGCTGAATTTTTCATATACAGTATGCGAGATGGTAATATCAGACGGGAAGTGACCATTCCAATCAGTGCGGAGCCCCACAAGACAAAAAACTCGTCCAAGGGCATCATTAACTGTTTCGACCTGAGAAATGTGTCTGACGCAGAAATAGTGGATGCCCTCTCGGAGTCAGGGGTTACAGAGGCTCGTCGTATAAATACCAGAAAGGGACCGGAGGTGCGGCCCACCAACAATAATATCTTGACCTTCAATACACCCGACCTCCCAGCTACAGTTCTCGTAGGATACATTCGTGTCAAAGTGCGCAGATACATCCCGAATCCTATGCGATGCTTTCAATGTCAGCGTTTCGGGCACACCAAGTCTGCATGTCGCAATCGGCCCGCATGCGCAAACTGCGCGGCCACTACCCACACAGTCGAAAACTGTAACACCCAGGATCCCTGGTGTCTAAACTGTGGGAGAGGACAATCTCCCCACACTTCTTATGACCGTTCCTGCCCTGTGTACGTAAAAGAAAAGGAGATCATTTCATTGAAATTTACACACAACATTTCGTTCCGCGAAGCCCGAGACATGTATATTGGCACCCATCCTGCAACTTCTTACGCTGCCAAGGCAGCAACGCTACCACCGATGAGGAAGCCGCCTACCCATCCGCAGCAGTACGACCAGAGTAGCGCTTCTGTGCTGATAGGTCAGCTCGTAGCTCTGTTGCGATCATTTGGAGTCGCATGGCCCCCATTATCCCCTATAGCGACTGGAGAAACCGTGACAACAGAGGATGAAGCACAGGTCGTGGCTCCCAAGCAGGGGTTCCCCCGGAGGATACAGCCACGGCCCCCATCGAGTGTGATGGAAACTGGCAGGTAGTACAAAGAAAGAAACGTCAAGGAAAACCCACATTATCCTCCCCACAAAAGTCCAGCCAAAAATCATCCACAACGACGCTCTCCTCGAAACCACCACCTTCCACTGCCCATTCTTCCTCCAACTCTCCCCCAGTCCCCTCACGCACCACCACCACCACCACCACATCCAAATCCCTCTTATCCACATCCTCCCTTCCAGAATCCAACCGCCCTCCCGTGAGGCAGGCCTCTACCTCACCATCCACATGTGCATCCGCACCTCCATCGCCTTCACGCAACACCCAGCGACCAATCCATATATCTGATGCAAGTTTTCACTACCAGGAAGCCGAAAGGCGTGCCCGCGAGGCCAAAAGAGCACGACTCGCACAGATGGAGAGAGCCCGGACGGAAGGACGCCAAGGAAGTGACAAGTCTCTGCCAGCCACCCCTTTGCCACGACGGCGAGTGGAGGGACCGGCTCCGTCAGTCAATGAGATGGGACCTCCTCCACCTTCACCCCGGTTGGGGCCCCAGAAGAGAGGATTGCTGCTGTCGGGTTCCCCACCAGCGGAAGCGTCGCCGCGTTCTCGCCCCAGGACCCAGTCGCTGGGTCGTAATCGAAGTGAACCCTCTGAGTTAATAGACTCCGACCATGGTTAGTGGACGACGCCTTAATCTCCTACTTCCCCTTCTAAACGACCATTTATCATGCAACTACCGTTTATTACAGAAACTAGGACTTTATTTGTAAAGTTTCCCGTAGTCTGTTTGAACCTTTAAATCGCCCATAATGCGAGCCTTTTTACAGTGGAACTGTAGAGGTTTTAGCACTAGTGCCTCAGAACTCCAGAGAATCCTTAATCAACGTTGTCCAGCGGTAGTATGCCTGCAGGAAACTAAGCTTAGACCCGAGCATAAGATATCTATTAAAAGCTACTCTATATTCCGTAAGGATACCCTGTTTGATACCATTGCTCACGGTGGGGTGCTTCTGGCCCTCCACCATAGCGTTCCCGGGAAAGAGGTCGCGTTGAAAACTGACATGCAGGCGGTGGCTGTGCGTATCCTCTTAAACCGTCGGGCTCTTACTGTGTGCTCCCACCCAGGATCCCTGGTGTCTAAACTGTGGGAGAGGACAATCTCCCCACACTTCTTATGACCGTTCCTGCCCTGTGTACGTAAAAGAAAAGGAGATCATTTCATTGAAATTTACACACAACATTTCGTTCCGCGAAGCCCGAGACATGTATATTGGCACCCATCCTGCAACTTCTTACGCTGCCAAGGCAGCAACGCTACCACCGATGAGGAAGCCGCCTACCCATCCGCAGCAGTACGACCAGAGTAGCGCTTCTGTGCTGATAGGTCAGCTCGTAGCTCTGTTGCGATCATTTGGAGTCGCATGGCCCCCATTATCCCCTATAGCGACTGGAGAAACCGTGACAACAGAGGATGAAGCACAGGTCGTGGCTCCCAAGCAGGGGTTCCCCCGGAGGATACAGCCACGGCCCCCATCGAGTGTGATGGAAACTGGCAGGTAGTACAAAGAAAGAAACGTCAAGGAAAACCCACATTATCCTCCCCACAAAAGTCCAGCCAAAAATCATCCACAACGACGCTCTCCTCGAAACCACCACCTTCCACTGCCCATTCTTCCTCCAACTCTCCCCCAGTCCCCTCACGCACCACCACCACCACCACCACATCCAAATCCCTCTTATCCACATCCTCCCTTCCAGAACCCAACCGCCCTCCCGTGAGGCAGGCCTCTACCTCACCATCCACATGTGCATCCGCACCTCCATCGCCTTCACGCAACACCCAGCGACCAATCCATATATCTGATGCAAGTTTTCACTACCAGGAAGCCGAAAGGCGTGCCCGCGAGGCCAAAAGAGCACGACTCGCACAGATGGAGAGAGCCCGGACGGAAGGACGCCAAGGAAGTGACAAGTCTCTGCCAGCCACCCCTTTGCCACGACGGCGAGTGGAGGGACCGGCTCCGTCAGTCAATGAGATGGGACCTCCTCCACCTTCACCCCGGTTGGGGCCCCAGAAGAGAGGATTGCTGCTGTCGGGTTCCCCCACCAGCGGAAGCGTCGCCGCGTTCTCGCCCCAGGACCCAGTCGCTGGGTCGTAATCGAAGTGAACCCTCTGAGTTAATAGACTCCGACCATGGTTAGTGGACGACGCCTTAATCTCCTACTTCCCCTTCTAAACGACCATTTATCATGCAACTACCGTTTATTACAGAAACTAGGACTTTATTTGTAAAGTTTCCCGTAGTCTGTTTGAACCTTTAAATCGCCCATAATGCGAGCCTTTTTACAGTGGAACTGTAGAGGTTTTAGCACTAGTGCCTCAGAACTCCAGAGAATCCTTAATCAACGTTGTCCAGCGGTAGTATGCCTGCAGGAAACTAAGCTTAGACCCGAGCATAAGATATCTATTAAAAGCTACTCTATATTCCGTAAGGATACCCTGTTTGATACCATTGCTCACGGTGGGGTGCTTCTGGCCCTCCACCATAGCGTTCCCGGGAAAGAGGTCGCGTTGAAAACTGACATGCAGGCGGTGGCTGTGCGTATCCTCTTAAACCGTCGGGCTCTTACTGTGTGCTCCCTATACCTCCCCCTGGTGTCGCACTGCCAATCAATGATCTGGGGAAGCTCTTGCCCCAGCTCCCGCCTCCACTCCTTCTTTTAGGAGACTTTAATTCTCACCACACCGTGTGGGGCTGTGTTGATGTTAACTCTCGTGGGCGTCTCCTGGAAAATTTTATTCTACGGACGTCTCTTTGCATTTTGAACACTGGCGCAGGTACCCACATTAACCTCCCATCAGGTTCTACTTCAGTTCTAGATCTTAGTATCGCAAGCCCACAGCTGGTGAACAGTTTTGAATGGACTGTTGACGAGGACCCATTGGGGAGCGACCACTTTCCCATCTGGTTACACTATCAAGAAAGTCCCATATTAGGTCCCCGACCACAACGATGGAACCTTAAAAAAGCGGATTGGAAAACGTTTGAAGAAAATGCACAGCGTGTCTTTGGTTATCACTACAATAAGCCACCAGTCTCAATCGAGACGTTCACATCTCTCCTTTTAGAATCTACCACCGAATGTGTCCCGAGAACCACTGGTTCCCCTCGGCGGATACCAGTCCCATGGTGGACACAGGAATGTCGTGATGCCATTCGGACTAGGCGACGCGCATTTCGAATTTTCAAACGTGACAGCACCATCACACATTTAATCAACTTCAAACGTGCTAGGGCTCTCGTGCGCCGTACGATACGGGAAGCAAAGCGGTCTTCCTGGCGCGAGTATGTAAACTCTTTGAACCAATTTACCCCTCATTCTCTGATCTGGTTCCGAATTAAAAGAATCCCCGGTCAATTCAGCACGATTCCTCTCCCTGTACTAATCATTGGTGATCGTGAGGTGGTTCACCCATTGGATGTGGCAAATGAATTCGGAACTGCACTTGCTGAGAGAAGTCGAACCGGAACCACAGACAGAAGCTTCCTGCGCTACAAATCCGCCTGCGAAAAGTCCGTGATTGATTTTTCTACGCCACAATATTTTTCATATAACCAACCGTTTACCGAACCTGAAATAGTATCGGCCATTTCTTCACTTAAAAGCGCCGCCGAGGGCCCGGATGGGGTGCATAATGAACTGTTGAAGCATTTACCAGCGGAGGTGATCACGTTGCTCTTACGTGCCTTCAACAATTTATGGGAACTCGACCTATTCCCTCCAATGTGGAGGGATGCCACGGTTATCCCGATACTAAAACCTGGCAAAACTGGCACTGACCCTTTAGACTACCGACCGATTTCTTTGACGTCTGCTTTGTGCAAGTTATTTGAGAAAATGATATATACCCGTCTTTCGTGGTTTCTTGAAAAATATGATCTCCTCACGAATTGTCAATGCGGCTTTCGAAAAAAACAGAAGTACAATAGACCATATTGTATCACTAGACACCGAGGTGAGGGTGGCCTTCCAGAGAAAGCGCCACCTAGGTGCAGTCTTCTTTGACATTCAAAAGCGTATGACACCACCTGGCGTCACGGAATTCTCCTGAAACTTTTTAAGAAGGGAATCCGTGGTCACATGGGCAACTTTTTACAGAACTTTTGAAAGAACGAAGATTTCGAATACGCATCGGGAATCACCTCTCCCGATGGTTCGTGCAAGAAAACGGCGTCCCACAGGGAAGCGTACTCAGTGTACCGTTATTCGGCATCATGATAGACGACATAGGTGATTCTATCCCGCCGACCATGGGACCACTTTTCGTAGATGATTTTGCTATTTGGACTTGCGCCTCAAAAACACCACCCTTGCAAAGACAGCTGCAACTAGCAGTTGCAAGCCTGGAAAAGTGGGCGAATAGGAATGGATTTTCGTTCTCAGCAACAAAAACTGTCGCCCTCCACTTTTGCCGTCGTCGGTGTTGTCAGGATATGCAAATAAAATTGTATGGTAAGGATGTACCTGTCCAGCCCGTCGTGCGATTTTTGGGAGTGGAATTCGACCGACGTCTTACATATAAGCAGCACCTAAAGACCCTGCGTGGAAGGTGTTTTAATGCACTGAACATACTGAAATGCGTTGCCCGTACTTCTTATGGCGCAGATCGATATACACTTATGTTGTTATATCGTTCTTTGATCCGCTCAAAGCTCGATTACGCCAGTTTTATCTATGACGGCACAGCTGCATCTAACAAACGCTCACTTGATACCGTTCATCATGCGGCCATCCGTATAGCAACAGGAGCTTTTCGTACCTCACCAAAGTCAAGTCTTCTAGTCGAGGCACACGAGCCCCCTCTTTGTCTGCGCAGAGAAAGGCTGGGAATGCGCTACGCCTGCAAGCTTCGCCAGTTCCCTGATCACCCCGCTTACTTACATGTTTTCTCGAGACGGTTGTCGACCATTTTCTCCACAGATCGAATGTTGAGTGTTGCTCCGTTCGGTGTGCGCATACGTAAGCTCTTCCAAGAAAGCCAAATTAGACTCCAAGGAATCCGGAAAATTGTGCACATGGAGACCCCACCATGGGAGTTGGTCGCACCCGAGGTGGATTTTTCCCTCGCTAAGACCAAAAAAACTGATGTCGCTCCAGAAGAGTTCCGCTCACTTGCCCTCGAACACATCGAGTCATTTCATGGATGGGTGACGACATATACCGATGGCTCTCGAACGGATGATGGTGTTGGCAGCGCATTTATTTGCGGCTCCGTCACCCGATCGTTTTCCCTCCCGAAGTACGCATCTGTGTATTCGTCAGAGCTCGTCGCCATTTTGAAAGCGCTCTGCTATATTGAAGTGTCAGGGGTGACCGTCATGTGATTTTCACTGACTCCTTGAGCAGTATTTTAGCCGTGAACACATTTTATCCCTCCAACGGACTTGTGCGTGATATCCTAAAGTGTCTCACCGCTGTGCACCGCTTGGAACGGCGAGTGGTTCTGTGTTGGGTTCCTGGCCATGTTGGAATTGCTGGAAATGAGTTAGCGGACGCTGCGGCGAGACGAGCAGCGCATGCCCCGTGCACTCGATCGCTACCGCTTCCCGCCACGGATCATCACCGACAGATCTCCATCTTTCTCCTCAACAAGTGGCAAACAATGTGGGACGCAACCCAAGCGAACAAGCTGAAAGCCATCAAGCCACGTTTGGAACCATGGGGTTCGTCCAGTCGTATGTTTAGGAAAGAAGAGGTGACTTTGTGTCGTCTTCGGATTGGGCACACTTACGCCACACACGGTTACCTGCTGTGCGGTGGCGACAGACCCCAGTGCGCCAGATGTCGATCACCACTGACAGTCCACCATGTTCTGATCTCGTGTCCTTTATATGCTGACCAACGCAGACGCTATTTTGGTTCTCTCTGTGCGGCCTCTCTTAGCAGTGTTCTTTCCAACAGCTCTCCCATTGTCCAATCAGGACAACTGATTGATTTCTTATCCGAAGCGTCGTTTTCAGCTATATACACCCCTCGCCGATAACCACGACGTGTGCACTTCGTAACAGATTAAAAACTGTGTCCGCGTGTTGACGCTGGGTACCGCTTCTAACGGCACCACCATGATTATATAAGTTATGGGCGCAATATGACCAGAGTAGTCGAAGCGCCCGAAAGCCCAAATAACTAACTAACCAACCCACAGGAAGCTCTTCTGCAGGACATCTTACACCGGCTCACCCTGCTGAAACGAGAGGGAAGATCCGTTTCTTTCTGCTGGATCCCGAGCCACGTTGGCATTTGGGGAAACGAACTCGCTGACGCAGCGGCGAAACGAGCGGCACAGAAACCATGCACTCGCACCTTCCCTCTACCTTCATGATATTTTTACCCACTGATCTCTGAGTACATGCTTGAGAAATGGCAAAGTAGCTGGGACGCCCTGACCACCAACAAACTCCGATAAATCAAACCAAAAATAGGTTACTGGCCCTCGTCTTCCAGGAAAGTTCGAGCGGAGAAGGTAGCGCTGGCAAGGCTCCGAATCGGACACACCTATGCCACACATCGCCACCTCCTCATAAAAGAAAACAAGCTAAAATGCCCAAAATGCAGTTCTCCACTAACGGTACATCACATTCTTACATGTCAGCACTACGCACAGGAGAGAGCCCAGTACATTGGAACCAGCAGGACGTTCCCAAATCTCCTTCGAGACGACTCGAACTGCTTAGGAAACGTGTGTCACTACTTCAAGAAAATGGGATTTTATATAATATACCCAGGTCAGTAAAAACCATCCGCCCAATCGCAGTACTAAGACCTGACTCCAACTAAGTAGTTCTCTGCTCTGTTATGGGCGCTAAATGACCAACCATGGTCGATGCGCCCTAAAAGCACAATCACACACACACACATGGCTGCTAGTGTTATGGTAGAGATAGACGAGCCACCTCTTGCACTACGCCGTAAGTTATTGGGCGCGAGATACGCATGCAATGTTGCTCAAAACCGGAACCATCCAGCCTTTCGGTGGATATTCTCGAGGACATCAAATGCACGGCACATTACCCGGCGTGGACTACCGTTTTCCACTCGTATGTCCACGATTCTTCGAGAATGTAATGTCTGGCCGCGGTCCATAGCACGCGCAATCACGCCGAGCAAAAACACGCCCTTGGCATGTTTTCCCAGTGAAAACTGACATGACACTAACCTGCTTAAAGAAAGGGCCGGTAAACCCGGAGGAACTCCAAACGTCAGCATTGGAAAAAATACACGAATATAACGACTTTTCGCGTATTTACACGGACGGCTCAAAGTCGGTCTCTGGTGTCGGGTGTGCTTACGTAAGTCGACGAAGTGTTCGATCTTTTTGTTTGCCGATGCAAACCTCGATTTCTGCTGCCGAACTGTATGCCATTCTACAAGCCCTTTATTTTATACAGAAAGACCGCTCCACAAAGTACGTGATTTTTATAGACTCTGAGCAGTCTCCAGGCACTGAACATCTTTAACCAGGATAACCGACTTGTTCGGAGGATTATCAAAGTAGTAAAATCCCTGGATGACATCGGAAGAATGTTAGTGTTCTGCTGGATTCCTAGCCATGTTGGACTCGCCGGAAACGAAGCTGCTGACATAACCGCCAAGCACGCCATTAGCAATGGCCGTGTGGTCCATCTACGGCTCCCTCCAAGAGATATATACCCTACTATATTGTCAAGTATAGATTCAGAATGGCAACGATCCTGGAATTCGAAGTGTAGTAAGCTAAAGGTTTTAAAACCGACACTAGGAAAATGGCTATCCTCTCACCGAACCAAACGTCTGGAAGAAGTAATACTCTGTCGATTGAGAATAGACCATACCTTTGCAACACATAGTTATATGTTGACCGGTAATGACCGTCCCGTATGTCCGCGCTGTTCTAACCCGCTTACCGTGTACCATGTTTTAGTTGGCTGTACACTGCTAGATCCTCTACGACGCCAGATTTTAGGACGGTTGAACACCGACTCTTATCCTACGTATCCTAATAGGAGCGACTCTGTGGTCGTGACGTCTGGCAATATTTTTATATTCATTCGACAAGCTCGCCTTGAGGTGATATTCCCCCACCTGTGAATATTAATAACAAGCTATGACAGCAGCACCATAGATTGATTATGATTTAGTTAGGGGCGCAAATTGACCCTAGATGTCGATGCGTCCCTAAAATCCAATCCACCACCAATAAGAGGCTTTGGGATTTCGCCGATCGCCGAGAACCTCTTATAAAAACGCACGTGCCCCTCGTGTGAAATGTCGATCCCGTTGGTGGATATTCACACTAATTATTTTCATAGCGTCAATTTCCCATGGCTCTCCAACCATTCTCGTTTACGGGTCCATAAAAGTAAGGCTGTGCTAGAACACCTTACTGTATATTCTAATCATGATTATATAGGTCAGTTTCTCCTCGAACTTCCACCTTGTTGGCGTTTTGATCATCATCTGGTGCTTCGTAGATGCCGGTTGTCTAGTGTTAATTAAAAATACCGGTTTAATACACTTTCACGATGCCCATTCTCGTCCCTTGTGAATACTGAATCAAATTAAGAGACTTTCTGGTGCCAGTAGTCCAACAAGTGCAGATTCGCACTGATATGAACAACTTCAAGACGAAAAAGTGTTTAAACCGCACATCACAGACAGAAGCTTCAAGGCATTCAAGCTATTTCCATGTTGTGCCAACGATTGTTCTCACTGCTGGATAACTATGTCGCCTACCCAAGTGATTATAATTATTGTTCGGTGTGTTTTGCTGGCAATTGCCCTGGGGTGTCTCATCGCCATAGCCAAGAATCGCATGAACCGATTCCTGAATAACCACGTCGCAAGAGAAAGCAGTAAGCATGTGCTGCAGGAGCCATGGTACGAACTTGCAGTTTGCTTCGGTCCACGGCTGAGCCTGGATGCTGTGACAGATTACAAAATGAAGGTTGAATATTACCGTACACGTGTACCGCCATCTGGCGGTTTCTTACCCACTCACGGCAATGTGGCAGTGAACAGTATGAAGGGATATAAAAACTTTTTCCTGAAAAGTTTTGATTGGTTGAACGATTCCATGTACCTTCCTGGTTCTGGTTTACATGTATATACCGCGGGGATCTGGAAACAAACGCCAGGCAAGGTTGACCACTTTTCTCACAGGTTTTCCAAAAACATAACCACTCCGAATCCTGACATAGAATATTTATCATTTCAACACATAATGTGTAAAAACTACACGTACCAGACAACATTTAAGGATAGCACCTTATTTGAGCATCACATTCGTCTGGAACCCTACCAGTACAACGTATTACTAAAAAATGGTTGGTTTGCGACTTACGCCGACATATTTGTTTATCCCAAAGGTCATATGACAGAGTTTCCACTGATACGCGATAACGTGCCATTCCGTGTGGATCTACTAGATTGGTTGCGCCTGAAAATCAATGTCAAGAAAATCGTACATTTGCCAAACAAGCCAGGCTGGTCATGTCAAAGTCAGGCAGAATTTCCTTCCTACTCGTACACTCAATGCTTGACGTGGTGTCTGCGGCGTGCTTTGCTAAGGCGCGTAGTGTGCACGTTCCCGCAACTGGACGCCTATATTTATAATTTGACAAAGATCATCAACATGTTTTATGCCAAGGAAGGTCCAGGGCTCTTCTTACACAACAGTTCAGACCTATGGGAATACCACCGGGAGGCGATAAACAAGCGATTTCGAACTCCAGAATATTTCAATCCTTCTACTGTGTTACCATGGATGCGGGATTTTATTCATCTGCCTTTATGCCGCACAGCCAAAGACTTCAAAGACACCTTTTCGAAGCTACGAAAAAACTTTTACCCAAGGGGCAAAGCGCGCTACCCACTGGATAGCACGTGTGCAACCAAATGTCCGCAGGAGTGTGACGAGTATCGCATTACCATTTTGACAGAAGGCAAAGAATTGCAGAAGCCGGACAAGGACCAGAGTTATCCGCGCGGAATTTCCATCTATTACACCGGAACAGTGAACGTCATCCAGGAACGATGGCTTTACCGCTGGCAACAGTTGTTCATTGACATGTCCGGGGTGATGAGCTTCCTTCTTGGTCTCTCTGTGATCAGCATCTACGACTGGTGTTTCAACTTGATCAACTGGCTAATGGTTCGTGCCAACGTGGTGGAAACCAAGGAGTGCATGGACGCAGAGCAAGATGATGTATACGAAAGTGCAGGTTACGATCAGCATGGTGACTGGGAGACGTGGAGCGACGGTAATGATGAGTACTATGATGATTACGAGTATGATGAAGGAGATGATGAGTACTATGACGATGAAGAGGAATACGGTGACGATTGGTATTACGACGAGGACAACTTCGCAAATGGAAACGACCGGAGCCCTATTGACAAGAATCAGCACGAGACAACCGACCATCCGGCTCAACGGCTGATACAATCATCCTCAAGTAGCAAGCCATAGGCAAGCTGAAGTTGGTGATGCAATGGTTACGATGATTATGAATATGGCCGATGTATTGTGTTGTAGAAACGTATTATGTATATATCTTATTACCATTGCTGTGTGTCTCATCTTGTGGATGATTTCACAATCTGGTCCTCTGCCCCAAATATGGGACTACGCCACCAAGAAGGATACTTTGAATAGTGCACCACTTAGCACTGCGTATTATTACTGGTGCCTTCATAACCTAACCGGCTGCAAGCCTTCCGACAGAGACAAGTGAATCTCCGCTGACACTGGGACGTAAAATGTTGGGATTGCGGTAGTTTGGCGGTTTCCCACGCACCCTACTTACTCCCACCGCATTTTAGCACTCTTTTTCATTGGGCAGAATCAGAAGACATTACCGTTGTGTATGCGGATGCAAAACGTTTTTAAAAACAGTAGAACGAGTGTGTCAGGTGATACGAATACAAAAAGCTTACGATACCACCATGGAACCTGGTTTCACCTCCAATTGATATATATTTGTCAGCCATGCACAAAGGAGACATTCCGTCGATATTGTGTCGGTCGAGAACGATATAGCACCTGGACGCTTACCGAGGACACACAAGGATATTTATTGATGGTTCGAAGAGTAACACAGGAGCAGGGTGTGCCTTTGTTTGCGGTACTACTGTACGTTCGCTTAGTTTGCCTGTGTATCCCCGCCGAGGCACCACCTTTTCGTGGTGGGGGATTGAGTGCCCAAAAGACCCGGCGACCATCATACCCGGGAGGGGTGAGACCCATATTTCCGCCGAGATCGGGACGACGCCCCTACGGAACATAGTCCTGTGCCTCGTATGCTTGTGTTCAGGGTAATGCAGAAGAGGCTTGCTTCTCTGTCTCCGTTTCAGAGAAGGGATGGGTATGACCGATTTGGAAGCATTCTCAGATGTGACAAGCTGAAAGACCA
This sequence comes from Imbricaverruca yamaguchii, assembly GCA_034440575.1. Classification (NCBI taxonomy): domain Eukaryota; kingdom Metazoa; phylum Arthropoda; class Thecostraca; family Neoverrucidae; genus Imbricaverruca; species Imbricaverruca yamaguchii. The sequence goes on along the minus strand of JAOTOL010000527.1, from coordinate 37,740 downwards.
CCTGGTCTTTCCACCTGGAGGTGGAATTCCCGGAAACAGAGCACACTGAAAACTATCGAACACAATCATTTTGTGTTAATACTGCCAAAAAAAGCAAGGTACATGTGTTAACACACAAATCTTGTGTACCCTGCAAGCTGCAAGTTTGTCTACCTTTAGAGTGTGTCGAAAAGCACACTGTGATCGTGATTTGAAACACAAAAATGGCGTGTTAACTCATTCATGAAACACATGAATTCTGTGTTTACACCTATGGAAAACACACCGACGGTGTGTTACACACCAGAAATACACACATATAGTGTGTTAATAACACAATATTAGTGTGTAAAATTCGGCCCATTTCCTTATTTTACACACCATTATTGTGCTTGTACAATGTACTAACACGACGAAGGTGTGTTCTTACTATGCACAACACGCCGTCGGCGTGCTTTCGCTTTGTGTAAACAGAAAGCTTATGTGCTTTGGTAATGTGTTAATACTCCACTTTGGTGTTTGAAAGTACGCTTACAGTGTGCTTTCTGACACACTCTACCACCATAGTCTACCACAGTCCGTCGGTCGGACCCTCTTTGTAGATGATCTTGCGATTTGGTCCTGTGGCGCTAGTACTCGTTCTGTGGAGCGGCAGCTGCAACTGGCGGTGAATCAGCTTGAAAGATGGAGTTTTACCAATGGACTCATGTTTTCAAAATAAAAAAAAACTGTGGGTATTTATTTCTGTCGCCGTCGTCGACCATGCCCCGATTTCTCAGGAAAAATGTTTGGCACGGAGATCGCTACCAAGCCCGTTTGGAAGTTTTTGGGAGTGCACTTTGACAATCGCCTGACATATCGTGAACACTTTAGAATTCTTAGGGATAGATGTTTTAAGGCTTTGAATATCTTGAGGTGTGTGGCAAAAACTTCATACGGTGCAGACCGTAAGACATTACTGCTTTTGTACAGATCGCTCATCCGCTCCAAACTTGACTATAGCTGCTTTGTTTACGATTCCGCGTGTACATCTGATAAGCGAACGTTGGACGTTGTGCACAATGCAGCCTTGCGAATTGCCACTGGTGCATTTCGAACGTCCCCCACGGCAAGCCTTCTGGTTGAAGCGCATGAGCCACCTCTTGCCTTGCGGCGTATCATGCTTGGAATGAGATACGCATGCAAGCTCTCACAATTTCCGGACCATCCCACACATGATCTGGTGTTTTCATCACGCATTGTGAACCTATTCCATGGATTATCTAGTCAGCGTTCGTCACCTTTCTGCATCAGGCTCCATAATGCACTGCGTCGGAATGAAATCACTTTCCGTAACGTAATCAAACTGAGCCCTCCGGATACTCCTCCATGGGAGTTACTATCCCCCATCATTGATGTTACACTGAGCGAAAACTATAAACATGATACCCTACCTCAAGAGTTCCGAATTAAAGCACTGGACCTCATTGCGTCCTATGTCGGCTACAAGAAAACATACACGGACGGTTCAAAGATCGAAGCTGGTGTTGGCTCGGCGTTTGTTAGCGGCTCCGCCACACAATCTTTTACGCTACCTGAGCAGGCATCCGTCTTCACATCGGAATTGGTAGCCATTAACAAAGCATTGTGCTTTATACAAGTATCTGACGAAACATTGCACCTCATCCTAACAGATAGTCTCAGGAGCCTTATGGCACTGAGGTCTTTTAATTCATCACATTCTATTGTCCAGGAAATAGTTCTACGGTTGACGTCACTACGTGCAGATGGTAGGACCATCGTTATGTGCTGGATTCCGAGCCACGTCGGTATATCGGGGAATGAGGCTGCTGACGCGGCTGCAAAGCGCGCAGCACAGAAACCGTGTACACGGTATATGGTCATTCCTGCTAGAGATCTATATCCAGTCATTAACAATTATGTTTTTCGTGAGTGGCAGGTGCTTTGGGACGCGGTCGGTGAAAACAAGCTGAGGACAATTAAGCCTAGCATCGGCCAGTGGTCCTCGTGCTCGCGTAGGACTAGGCGAGACGAGGTGACACTGTGCCGAGTGGTAATGGTAATGTAATGGTAGAGGTACCACTGTGTAATGGTAGAGGTAGACGAGCCACCTCTTGCACTACGCCGTAAGTTATTGGGCGCGAGATACGCATGCAATGTTGCTCAAAACCGGAACCATCCAGCCTATCGGTGGATATTCTCGAGGACATCAAATGTACGCCACATTACCCGGCGTGGATTACCGTTTTCCACTCGTATGTCCACGATTCTTCGAGAATGTAATATCCGGCCGCGTTCCATAGCACACGTAATCACGCCTAGCATTCCCCCTTGGCAGGTTTTCCCAGTGAAAACCGACATGACACTAACCTGCTCAAAGAAAGGGCAGGTAAACCCGGAGGAACTTCGAACGTTAGTATTGGAAAAAAATACACGAATATAACGACTTTTCGCGTTTTTACACGGACGGCTCAAAGTCAGTTTCTGGTGTCGGGTGTGCTTACGTAAGTCGACAAAGTGTTCGATCTTTTTGTTTACCGATGCAAACCTCGATTTTTACTGCCGAACTGTATGCCATTCTACAGGCCCTCTATTTTATACAGAAAGACCGGTCCACGAAATACGTGATTTTCACAGACTCTCTGAGCAGTCTCCAGGCACTGAACATCTTTAATCAGGATAACCGACTTGTTCGGAGGATTATCAAAGTAGTAAAGTCCCTGCATGACATGGGAAAAATTTTAGTGTTTTGCTGGATTCCTAGCCATGTTGGACTCGCCGGAAACGAAGCTGCTGACATAACCGCCAAGCACGCCATTAGCAATGGCCGTGTGGTCCATCTACGGCTCCCTCCAAGAGATATATACCCTACTATATTGTCAAGTATACATTCAGAATGGCAACGATCCTGGAATTCAAAGTGTAGTAAGTTCAAGGTTTTAAAACCGACACTAGGAAAATGGCTATCCTCTCACCGAACCAAACGTCGGGAAGAAGTAATACTCTGTCGATTGAGAATAGGCCATACCTTTGCAACACATATTTATATGTTGACCGGTAATGACCCGTATGTCCGCGCTGTTCTAACCCGCTTACCGTGTACCATGTTTTAGTTGGCTGTACACTGCTAGAACCTCTACGACGCCAGATTTTAGGACGGTTGAACACCGACTCTTCTTTACGTATGCTTATAGGGACGACTCTGAGGCCGTTGCGTCTGGGAATATTTTTATGTTCATTCGACAAGCTCGCTTTGACGTGATATACCCCCATCCGTGAAGATGGATAGTGAGCTATGATAGTAGCACCGTAGATTGATTCCATTCTAGTTATGGGCGCAAAATGACCCTAGATGTCGACGCGCCCCTAAACTCCAACACACCACCACCACATCATAAATGGACCACTTCGAAATCGCCCAATACAAAACGTTGTCAATCTCAAGGTGTTCATAAGTTTCATATAAGTATAAGTGTAGTAAGCTCAAGGTTTTAAAACCGACACTAGGAAAATGGCTATCCTCTCACCGAACCAAACGTCGGGAAGAAGTAATACTCTGTCGATTGAGAATAGGCCATACCGTTGCAACACATAGTTATATGTTGACCGGTAATGACCGTCCCGTATGTCCGCGCTGTTCTAACCCGCTTACCATGTACCATGTTTTAGTTGGCTGCACACTGCTAGATCCTCTACGACGCCAGATTTTAGGACGGTTGAACACCGACTCTTCTTTACGTATGCTTATAGGGAACGACTCTGAGGCCGTTGCGTCTGGGAATATTTTTATGTTCATTCGACAAGCTCGCCTTGACGTGATATACCCCCATCAGTGAAGATGGATAGTGAGCTATGATAGTAGCACCGTAGATTGATTCCATTCTAGTTATGGGCGCAAAATGACCCTAGATGTCGACGCGCCCCTAAACTCCAACACACCACCACTCTGAGGCCGTTGCGTCTGGGAATATTTTTATGTTCATTCGACAAGCTCGCCTTGACGTGATATACCCCCATCCGTGAAGATGATAGTGAGCTATGATAGCAGCACCATAGATTGATTACATTCCAGTTATGGGCGCAAAATGACCCTAGATGTCGACGCGCCCCTAAACTCGAATCCACCACCAAAGCCGATACTAGGAAAGTGGCTGTCCTCCCACCGAACCAAACGCCGGGAAAAAGTAATACTCTGCCGATTGAGAATAGGTCATACATTCGCAACACATAGAGAAATGCTTCCCGGTGACGACCGACCTCTATGTCCGCGCTGCTCTTACCCGATTACCGTATACCATGTTTTAGTTGGCTGTACACTACTAGATCCTCTACGACGCCAGATTTTAGGACGCCACTCCGAGGCCGTGGCGTCTGGGAATATTTTTATGTTCATCCGACACGCTCGCCTTGACGTGATATACCCCCACCCGTGAATATGGATAGTGAGCTATGATAGCAGCACCGTAGTGATTAAAAATTAGTTATGGGTGCAAAGTAACCCTTGATGCCGACGCGCCCCTAAACTCCAATCCACCACCACCACCAAACCATGGGCGCTAAATGACCTCGTAGTCGTCCCTCGAGCCCAAATAATCAATCAATTGAAAACCAAACCTTTTGAGCAGGCTCCCACAGTTTTGTATCGGAAACCATAGAACATTAGTGTCTCAGTATCCTCCTCTCCCATGTCCCAAGAGCGGTTTGTAGAGTGGGCATAGGTTCAGTTAGCTTCCTTTCCCGCTAGTGTGGCACTGTGAACAATGCCCTGAATACCCTTTGTATCACACTGACGGAGTTTGGACTGATTTGGACTCGTTCGTCATCTACCACACATCATTCTCCGTTACTTACCATTGTCCTAATTGATCCTGTGTTTTACTCTCTCCCGGGCATTGTGCATTTGTGCGCATTCTGTTTGATCTCCTGAAGTAAGATGAGGTCTGATGTTCAACCATGTGTTGCAGGTACCACCGGCAGTTGCTAAAGGTGTGCGAGAACCTGGCGTCTGGCGCTGATCCGAGTCGCAACAGGTGGCACGAGGCGCACGAGATGGCGATGGCGGCATTGCGGCGACTCGCCTCAGAACAGCTCCAGCCCTCAGTCTCATGATCGTATGTGACTACGCCACGTTTGCTGTCTGACGATAATTATGACTATGCCGAACATCCCCGCAGTGGTGTCAGCACCGTTATACGGCTGGCTAGTGAAATGTGCCGAACAAAGTGTTCTGTCGGCCGGCAACTGGTGCTCCAAAAATATGAATTTTAGAAGTACACAAATATGTTCTGCTATCGAATCACTAGTGAGAGAATCAACTGAATTGTTGAATGTTTTTATTCTCAATTTTTGTTGTGGGCTTTGACCAGTTTGCGCCAGTTTGATTTGGCTTCCCTTGCTTGCTTGCTTGGGCTTTGACTAGTTTGCCTTAAGTGGTCAAAACGGATTTTCGCCAGCACGATCAAGAACTCATTTGTAGAGCCGCTCAGCCGCAAATGCTCACTATATGTGAATGAATGCGTTTACTTCCCATGGTGTGTCACAGCTCACCTCTCGCACATTTCCACGAAATACAATGGCGTACGAATTGACGACGCCGGACATTTCGCTCTTGCCGTGTCGTCTTGAACGACCGCACAGCATGCCAGCAAGTTCACGTTTTCCACGCCAGCACGGCCCACGCACGCGGAGAAATCTGGTCGTCGAACAATGGACGCAGTTCTGCTGCGAACTCGTGCTCACGCAAGAACAACACCCTATCGAGTAGCAGCAAACCCTCAAGCACAGGCTGCATGCACGCCTGCAGCGCGGTCAATAGCTCAATGCACCCCACGTACGGTTCATACCTGACACAAACTGCTGCGGCGGCGTCCAGCAGCCTCTCCTGATTGGCCACGGACACGCTCGACCCGTCTTCGCCGATGGGATCCAACAGCCGCTCCTGACCCGTGAACCCGGTACCGTCGACATCCGGTTGCAGCCGGACGTCAGCCGACGCAGGAGCTCCGCCGGACGCCGACTCGGTGGTGAGCAGGGTGGCCGCGTACTCCGCGAAGCTGGTGTAGCGGTGGACAGCGTGCCTGCGCTGGCTGCGGACGGTGAGGCCGGTGCGGGTCGCCACCTGCTGCAGCATGGCGCGCCATGCGACGGCCGTCGCGTGTCGGGCGTGTTTGGAGGCCGTCTGACGACACCACAGCGCCACCGACTGCTGGCAGGCCAGCCGCAGACCGAACCGGCTGACCCGCGCGCCGGCCAGCCGCCCGCTGAGCGGCCGCCACCCGGCCGCGCATGTCTTGTGATAGCAGCAGGAGAGCAACAGCAGGGCGCGCGCCTCCGGCAGCTGTACCAGCAGGCGCAGCAGCTGCGGCGAGAGGTCACCGCACGTGTGCAGACCGGTCAGGCACCAGCGCGGCGGCGGATCCGGCCGCCGAACAGGGTCCTCCAGTCGACACACGCACCGGCAGGCCGCGAACTCGGCCATCAGCTGCTGCATCTGCCGCTTGCCGGCTGGCGTGTCGCTCACCTCGCACTGACACACCCGCACGCAAGCCGGGCAGCCGGGCTCGCCAGCGTCGCGCAGCTGCCGCCGCCGCCGGTCGGCCGTCGCCACCAGTGGCCAGCTTTGCTCCAGGCCGAGCATGCGCAAGTCTGACGTGCGCCGCAGGGTCTCACAAAGGTGGCCCTGCGACGGAGAGACAGGCTGTGGACCGGGTAGGCATGGTGGCATCATGTACTATCAAAGTTCAACGTGTTTGTATTGATCGGATGAATACGACCAGCTTCGTCTAAAAGAGTGCAAATTGTAAAACTGTGTGCAACTGCTTAAATCGGTGTATATGGCTTTGCACTACTTTCAAACACTTTCCGAAAGGTGGCAATCTCCGTCCTCATCTTTGCCTCCGGGATTACTCGCATGTCCGCGAAGAGAAGTCACCGACGTCAATTTACGTAGGTGTGCCATAACAAATCAGCAGTGACCGGCCGCAGCGCCGAGAATCAATTATCCGCCGACACCAACCGAGTGATATGTTCCAGGCGCACGGCCACCCGCGCCACTCACCAGACCGGCGCCCACGTCCACCACCAGCCGGCAGTCGGTGTGCGCACACAGCTGGCGCACGGCCGGCGCCATCCGGCCTAGCTCGTGGCGCTTCTTGACGGACATGTGGCGCGTCACTGACGATGGCAGCGTGTCGGAAGCGGTCGACTCTGGCGTCGGAAACAGGGGAGACTGTGACGTTCCTCGCCACCGCCTCAGGCGGCCGCAGCGGCGAACAAGATCGGCGATCTCGACCGGCCAGTGCTCCTGGAAAGAAAAACGCCCGCGTCGACAGCAGAGTGGGAAACTTACTTTCCAGGTTTGGAGTCGGAGTCCAAACAGATTTCTTCCGGAGTATATTTTCATGGGCATATTATTTGTTTAATGCGTGGAATCTATTTACCGGTAACCGACGGGAAAATCATATGTACCTAGTCAGTACCTACATAATACGCATAAGTAATACACATCGTCATTTTTGGTTACAGCAAAGCATAGAAACAAAGAAGTGAACAATGGATGGCACCACAAGACAGGGAGTCGTGATGATCAGCTCAGCTTTGTCTCCCATAACTCACAGGAGCAATGCGCTTTCCTTTCACTGTTGGTCTCAGTGGAAGGCTAGCCAAATAAACATAAATACTTCACACTTCATCCTCAGCTCAGAGCGCACACCTACCTACCTACGCAACCAATTCACTGCGTGATACGGAACCCCGTGATACCCATCACCACTACCTCTCACGCGACAGTCGGAAGCTATAGTGGTGCGCAAAGCAAAAGATCAATCGAGGTCTTGTGTTTGCAGTATGCCACTGATAAACATGTGTTCAAAGTTGCTAATCGTCATGACGTCATATGAAAAAATACCTTGCACCAATTGGTTGAAAGATGGTTTTTAGAACAGAAAATGCTAACGAAGCAAACACTGATCGGCGGCCTCCAGGAGTCCGGAACACGTCTCTGTCACTTTTGCCACCTTTTCCCACTATAGGATGGCTCGAAAGCAGGTTTCTGGAGACGCACCGGCCGAATCCGTAGCGACCGGAGGCCACTGTTCAGTGCGCAGGCGCGAGGTTTGGCGCGTTGTTGTCGGCATTTCCGTTGGTTGTGGTTCGGTGTGGTGTGTGTTCGGATGCTGTCTGTGTGTTTAGTGGTACAAAGCGGCTGGTTTATTTAGTAATCGTAAGTAGAATAACATGTTTGGTAGATGTTTTCTTCAATCTTGTATTTCTTTTAGTTGTATTTTTGTTCGTTCTGCATGTTTGTGTCTGAGTACATGTGGAGTAGGGTTTGTCACCAATCGCAGTGCAAGGTGCCACTATGATTTTATCATGCCCTGTCCATATAGAAACAGCGTGGCACTATTCATTCCCTCTGAATTTTAACCCCCATCTGGCTCCAAGCGAGAGAAGTTCGGCCGATCTGTTAGCACTAGCGACACTAGCGCCACCATAGCGGGCAAACCGTGAACTAGCGAGCAGTTGCTGTTCGCGGCGCTCGCATCCACTTCTCACTGACAAATAAGTCTTGTTTGATTATCTGTTTGGTTTATTGAAGAAAGTATATTAATACTAGGCTCAGATTTACACAACTTACGTAGCAATAATTTGCTTCAGACGGAATAGAATGGGGATAGGGAGGGCTGCAGCACGAGGTGGCTTCTCATATCGGGCCAGACAAGACATTTGCTTTGCATTCCTTAAAAATGCCGCGTCTTAGATACAATGCCAACAAGACAAGCTTTCTTCAACCGCAACACAATACTCTGTGCCATATCTGACACACAAAGCAATCATCTGGCGACTTTCTCCCTACAGAAACGATTTTTTGCTGATGACCGCGGGCAGCTGCTGCCGGTGTCTGAGGCGGCTGCAGATGTAGCCATGCCATTGTTCTTCTCCCACCACCGCCCGCGCCGCGTCAGTAACCACTTTGACGGTACGTTCTACAGCTACAGTGTGCACCGGGAAGGCGCCCACGGTCAGCGGTGCAACCCGAATGCCGTCCAGCTCTGAATCGTTCAGGTCCATGGTGAGCGGCGGTTCGGTGAGAAGCGCAGCGTTCCAGTCCAGCATTTCGGTGAAATTTACGGCATTGAAGTTCACCGCTGGGAGTACGAATGGCCGGACCTCCCCCTGAGGCTGCTGTCCACACTGCTGGATGACCTGCACTGCGCGGGTGCGGAGTTCCGGGTCTTGGTCGGTCACCATAGCCAGCAGTATCGCTTCTGGATGGCACCAGTAGCTGTTACGCTGGATGACAGGCTTCACTGTGTCCTGCAGTTGCTGAGGCAATGTGCGTAGTAGCTCCAAGCTGAACATCATGTTCTTCGCGCCGCTACTACATTCGCTGTGTTCCCGGATGTGGAACCACACTGGCACGTAGTGGCCCACTAGACACTTTATGATATCGCAGAGTTGAGGTGATGGTGACGCGGTTGCGACGTACAGGCGGAGTAGCCTTGCAGCCAGAGTGAGCCACCTGTGAAGCAAGAATGTGTTCAGAAACATATTTTATTGCTGTTATTTAGGTAACTCGTGTATGAATGGTATACTGGTAGACAATCAAAAGTTTTTTTTAAGAGCACCGTTTGAGATAAATATGCATGAAATACGAGAAAGTAACTGGCCCAATCCGTTTCATTGCGTCCTCTTCTGCAAGGTGGCCAGTTTGTATTGCGACAGCGAGCCGATGTAGCAGCAGTTGATCCGCGCTGAGCTCGGCTTCTGCAGCTGCTGGGAGATCAGAGACGTGACCGGCGATTGGATTGAACTGGACAGACGGTAGTGCATGTACCTCCGCAGTCACAGCCTTGCCGAGAGGTCCAGTTAATGATTTAGGACCAGTGGTTTTTCCATCATATTTCCGAAACACCTCGCGTAGGTTCAGCTCATTGGAATGCAGCTAGCACACGAACCAGTGCACGGGATGTTCCGTGAGAACTTCGAAAAGGCGGCAAACGCCGCCCGCAAAACCGATGTTGACGGCAGCGCCGTCGCAGCCGAGAACCCTGATGGCGCCTCCGCGTTCGGCGGCGATGTCGACCAGCTCCTGCACTTGATCTTTAGCGCGTCCCAACGATGGGGTGAAATGAGTCACGTATTCTCCCCCAGGCTCAGCTACAACGGCAATGTGCTCTTCAGAACACTCTGTGGATCGGCCGGTGTTAGTGTGGGGATCCTTTCGCCCGTCGAAATACAGAGACTGCAAGGCACTGCCATGCCTCTTGTCGGACCTGGCCTCAGCCGAGGTTCGTCGCACCCTGACTCTCTCCCGCCAAACATTTTTAGGGTCCAGCAGCAGTGTGGGATTTTCAGAAGAGGCCCTTCCGATGTCCAGCTGGAAAGCATTAATGACGGCAGCTACCGACCGGTTTGATAGGCCGAACCTGTCTGCAGCCAGCGCTGTATTTGTCAGCGTGTCACAATTTGCGACAAGCGGTTCGCCCGCCGAGACAGTTGCACTATCCTCCGGGACAGTCACACTGTCTGACTGACTGCCACTGGAAAAGTCAACTGAATCATGGGAGCTCTGATCGCCCATTGCGACGTCCGGCGTGTCCTGTCCGGCCTCGTTGCGACCGCTCTGGCTGTCATCACTGGGACCAGCGGGGCTCCCCGGTTGTAGCTGTCCCTCAGCTTGCCGTTGTCTCAGCCTTCTAGAAGTTGCAGTTTTACGTCGGGCACTTTCCCTGTGGTCGATGCCTCCCAGGAGCATCTTACGAGAGCGCCTCTGGTCTCTGAGAAAGCTTATCTCTTTTTCTGGCACTTTTCTTTCCCGAGGACATCTGCAATGGCGCAGATCTTTACATCGACATAGAGCTATGTCAAACAGCCTTCCGAAATACCTTCGAGCTTTCTCCGACGCCGAGCTTTTGGCTTCACGGTCCACCGTTTTGGTTTTATTGAGCTTCTTATACTGGCTGTAGCAGGCAGCGACCTTTCGCTGCACACCTTTTAACTGCATGGACGGGATGCCTTCGTCGTTCCAAATTTTCAACACCCGCTCAGCGACCGGCTTAAATATTTCAGCTGACAGCACTTTCGATCTCAAGTTGGGTTTTTGGCCATGTAATAGCCTAACATAGTTCATGACATCTTTGTTAGCGGGAAACTGATTGTCAGGTAGGTTCTTCGGAGGTCCGAGGCTGAAGTGTTTTGCCCGGGTTCGAAGGGACATCCTGAATGACGGATCAGGATCTGCAAATGACAAACTGGGATTTAAAAATGTATTCTAGTCATGTGTTGTTCAATTATGAACGATTAACTAGCCGAGAGTTTCGAGGGTCTTCAGTGGCGGATGGATAAAATGCCCCATCGAGATGATGCCTCATAAGACATTATAGTTTCTAACACTAGAAAAAATCACCAACTGTAGGTATAGTTCCAGTCTGAATTCAAGAACTCAGGACTGCAATGCAGGGGAATGGGTCGGATGTCTTCACTCAGCGGGAATGTCATAGGTACTCCCAACAAAACTCAAAAATGTTACAGCCTGTACTTAGGTATTTGACCTTATAAGTTATTACAGACTCAAACGCCGCAACGCTGGTCTGCGCTAGTCATATTTCACAAATCAGTGACGAACTGAAAATAGAACGCTGGCAACCACGCAGTTCGGTAGAGACGGCGGACGCGGAGAGGGGCAGAGGGGGCAGTTCCCCTCCCCCAAATTTCGGACGAAGGACATTGGGATACCGTGTCAGGCGACGGGCGTCTAAAACGAAACGCACTAAATTCGTTTTTTTCTCGTTGTTTGTACCTAAGGGCGCCTTTCGATAGACGGGTATGGGTGCGTGCGTCCTGAATTTCCCTACCCCTCAACCTAAAATGCCTTCGGCAGCCGCTGAGTTTGGAAGCCCTTAATTAACACCCTCTCCCCCACCCCACCCCTGAACACAAAACTAACCAATCGTTGAACTGACCTGTAAAAGACGGCACAGCGCATTCCGCCTCGCTCTGAGTCACTCAGCCGACTCCCACGCTCTCCGCCCGGCTGCGACCCTGTCTGGTAGGCAGCTACTCAACACCGCGAGATCAGGATCCACTTTCGTCAGTGTCATTTAACGTCAGTGTCATTTAACATCAGTGGTGCCAGTAGCGGATAACGCGAGCGAATCCTGTGCGATATCTGAGCCGGCTAGCACCCAGCCGCCGGTCGGAGCCAGACAATGGCGCTGCGTGCTGCTGCCTCAGATGACAGCTCTCCTGCGTCAAGCATTGGACCGAGCGAGGTGGGAACCTTCCGGATCAGGTGCCGAGAGATGGGATGTTCGATGACTCATTGTACGTATGTTTGGCAGCCACCGATAACATGGGCCTTGTTGCGAATCACGTGGGACTGCGGCGGTCCTGCGAATAGTGATTGCTTGTGCTCAGTAAGAGTGAGTTAAATACCTAGTTAAGAATGAGGTTAGATCAATATCAATCGTTTATTATGTGTTCCTTCGATGGCTTAGTCGACGAGGAGTCGGTACACGGTCAAATATTTCAGTTGTGTGACCTGGCGAGTGAAAGAGGCTCTGGAAACGATTGGGTGTCATTAGTTCATACACTCTCCGCTATGGTGGCGCTAGTGTCGCTAGTGTTAGCAGATCGGCCGAACTTCTCTCGCTAGGAGCTAGATGTGGGTTAAAATTAAGAGGGAATGAATAGTGCCACGCTGTTTCTATATGGACAGGGCATGATAAAATCATAGGGGCACCTTGCATCGGTAAAAAAGTGCCTGAAGTGACACACCCTAATGTGGAGCCCATTCTATCCAGTATGAACCCGGAGTGCAAAAATGTTTTAAGAGATGAAATATCCAAAGAAGTGTTTTAATTCCCACCATGGTCGACAGTACTGACGGTGCACATATCTCAGACTGGCCTGCATCCAATGGCAGCGGCGTGGTTTCGAGAAAGGTGATATATGGGCGGACAAGTTATGTGAGAGTTCCTAGGCCCTGACGTGCGATGTGTTTCTTTTGGATAAGTTAGCTTCCGAAATCATACGTGTAAAACGTTTTTATTCCTATCCAATTGCCGAACATTGAACTCAATTTATATGGGCGCTATAAGACCAACGCAGTCGATGCGCCCGAAAGGCCAACTAACTAACGAACTCAATTTACACAATGTAAAGCCAATCATTCCTCTTGGTTATCTGATGTCAGACGGTTATCAGGCCTCCATATGCAATAGGCATTCGCCCTTCCGTGGAAATAATTTGCGATTTTGCACAATTCAACGGTGTGTGGTGTGGTGGTGTGTTGGAGTTTAGGGGCGCGTCGACATCTAGGGTCATTTTACGCCCATAACTAGAATGGAATCAATCTACGGTGCTACTATCATAGCTCACTATCCATCTTCACGGATGCGGGTATATCACGTCAAAGCGAGCTTGTCGAATGAACATAAAAATATTCCCAGACGCAACGGCCTCAGAGTCGTTCCCTATAAGCATACGTAAAGAAGAGTCGGTGTTCAACCGTCCTAAAATCTGGTGTCGTAGAGGTTCTAGCAGTGTACAGCCAACTAAAACATGGTACACGGTAAGCGGGTTAGAACAGCGCGGACATACGGGACGGTCATTACCGGTCAACATATAAATATGTGTTGCAAAGGTATGGCCTATTCTCAATCGACAGAGTATTACTTCTTCCCGACGTTTGGTTCGGTGAGAGGATAGCCATTTTCCTAGTGTTGGCTTTAAAACCTTGAGCTTACTACACTTTGAATTCCAGGATCGTTGCCATTCTGAATGTATACTTGACAATATAGTAGGGTATATATCTCTTGGAGGGAGCCGTAGATGGACCACACGGCCATTGCTAATGGCGTGCTTGGCGGTTATGTCAGCAGCTTCGTTTCCGGCGAGTCCAACATGGCTAGGAATCCAGCAAAACACTAAAAATTTTCCCATGTCATGCAGGGACTTTACTACTTTGACAATCCTCCGAACAAGTCGGTTATCCTGATTAAAGATGTTCAGTGCCTGGAGACTGCTCAGAGAGTCTGTGAAAATCACGTATTTCGTGGACCGGTCTTTCTGTATAAAATAGAGGGCTTGTAGAATGGCATACAGTTCGGCAGTAAAAATCGAGGTTTGCATCGGTAAACAAAAAGATCGAACACTTTGTCGACTTACGTAAGCACACCCGACACCAGAAACTGACTTTGAGCCGTCCGTGTAAAAACGCGAAAAGTCGTGATATTCGTGTATTTTTTCCAATGCTAACGTTCGAAGTTCCTCCGGGTTTACCTGACCTTTCTTTGAGCAGGTTAGTGTCATGTCGGTTTTCACTGGGAAAACCTGCCAAGGGGGAATGCTAGGCGTGATCACGTGTGCTATGGAACGCGGCCGGATATTACATTCTCGAAGAATCGTGGACATACGAGTGGAAAACGGTAATCCACGCCGGGTAATGTGGCGTGCATTTGATGTCCTCGAGAATATCCACCGATAGGCTGGATGGTTCCGGTTTTGAGCAACATTGCATGCGTATCTCGCGCCCAATAACTTACGGCGTAGTGCAAGAGGTGGCTCGTCTACCTCTACCATTACACTAGCAGCCGGTGAGGTGCGAAAGGCTCCAGTAGCGATGCGAAGAGCTATATTGTGGATCACATCAAGGCGACGCTTGGATGTGGCACACGCTCCGTCATAAATAAAACAACCATAGTCAATTTTAGAACGCACGAGCGATCGATACATAAGAAGCAAGATATATCTATCTGCTCCATACGAACATCTAGAGACTGTACGCATTACTTGTAGTCGCTTTGCACATTTCTGTGCAAGATCGTTGATATGGGTGGTGTATGTCAGTCGGCGATCCATCCACACACCCAGAAACTTGGCAGCTGGTTTGAATGGAATATGGCGTCCATTGAGCATAATCACGGGGTCAGTACAAGAGCGTTTGCGACAGAAGTGGACAGCGGTGGTTTTCGACGTAGACATTACGAAACCGGTTTTGTTGCACCAATCCTGCACCTTCCGAACAGCCATCTGGAGTTGTCTCTCAACCGTATGCACAGAGTGTGAAGAGGACCATATGGCGAAATCGTCCACGAAAAGCGCTCTCCCTACGGAATTTGGCAGCGATGTATCCACGGCATTAATTGAAATAGCAAACAATGCAACGCTCAGTACGCTCCCCTGTGGAACTCCGTTAGGTTGCGAAAACGTGCCAGATAGGGAATTTCCTATTCTAACGCGAAACGTTCTGGAAGACAGAAAATTTGACAAGAAGACACCCATGGGACCTCTAATTCCCATATTGTGCAGCTTCATCAGGATACCGTGACGCCATGCCGTGTCATATGCGCCGGCAATGTCAAAAAATATTACTGCTGTGTGGTGGCGTTTCATGAAACCAGAGCGTACAACTGAGTCGAGTGTTAAAATATGGTCAATTGTGCTACGGTGTTTACGAAACCCACTCTGTATGACAGTAAGTAGATTGTTATGTTCTAGAAACCACATCAATCGGACATTCACCATTTTTTCGAAAAGTTTACACAGGGAGCAAGTCAGTGAGATTGGACGGTAATGCAGTGGATCAGTGCCAGTTTTATTTTGTTTACGTATGGGCACTACAATTGCCTCCCGCCATGAAGGTGGAAATGTGCCCGATGCCCACATTGCATTTAGGGCTTCCAAAAGTGCTTCTAAAGCAGCAGCTGGTAAGCGCTTTATAATGTCATTATGCATAGTGTCGGGACCCTCTGCCACGCTCTTCAACGTGCTGATTGCTGTGGTTAATTCGGAAATGGAAAATGGTACGTTGTACTGTAGGATATCTGTGGTGGAAAAATCGAGAGCACGTGCCTCGCACCTATCCTTGTGTCTCAGAAATTGCTCGTTATATGTGTTTTCCGAGCGTGCTGACAAAGCTCGTCCCATCTCCTTCGCTACTTCTTCTGGGTCAATGATATCTCGACCGGCCATGTGTAGGGTAGGAAGTGGGAGTGGAGTATACTTTCCAGAAAAGCGCTTAATGCGGGACCATACAGACGACAGTGATGTGGATCGATTAAATGTGTTCACGTAAGCTTTCCATGAATCTCGTTTCGCTTGGGCGATAGTACGTCTAGCGAATGCCCGTGCTTTGCGGAAAGCTATTAAATTTGCCATACAACTATTTCTATTAAAGGTACGAAAGGCTTTCTTCCTGGCACGCAACGCCTCTCGGCACTTTTCCGACCACCACGGAACGGGTACTCGAACTGAAGTTCCGGAAGAACGAGGAATGCATCGCTGAGCGCTCTCCACGGTTGCCGTCGTGAATGCCTCCACGGAAACGCCGGATTCATCAGGATAGTCTCCGAGTCTACTCTCAAGATTTGCTTGGAACGCACCCCAATCGGCTCGGTGAAATATCCATTTCGACGGTCGTCGGCTTACAACAACTCTGTTAATGAAACAAGACCAAACAGGGAAATGGTCACTGTTATGTGGATCGTCGTCCACGGACCATTCTAAAAAGGGTGCAAGTTCTGGACTGCAAAGGGTAAGATCCAGCACAGAGGTCTGCCCAGTTGGCAATGTAAAATGGGTTGGCCTTCCTGTATTAAGTACACATAATGGAAAATCACGAACAAAACATTCGGCTGCACGTCCACGGCTCGTCGTGGTAGCTGAGCCCCAAAGAGGGTGGTGGGCGTTAAAGTCGCCGCATACCATCACCGGTGGAGTGAGCTGCGCCAACGTTTGGGAGAGTTCAGAAAGTGGGAACCTCTCGCCCGGCGGGAGATATACGCTACATACGGTAACGGCGTGGCGATTTATTTTCATACGGGCAGCGATACACTGTATATTTGAAGATATAGATACTTGCTGGAAGGGAACAGAGTTGTGCACAGCAATAAGTACTCCTCCATGTGCTACAGTGTGCGGAGTAACATCCCTACGTAACACAGAGTAGTTGTTGAGGTGAAAATGTGCATCAGGAGAAAGCTTCGTCTCTTGGAGACAAACTACTAATGGTACTCGTAAATGTAAAATGGTTTGGAGGTCGCTGAGGCTGGTTCTCAACCCTCTACAATTCCATTGGAGAATAAAACTCATACGTCAGATATATAAAGATGAAAGTTGCGAACTAAAAACGTGGGAAACGAGAGCGGGTTAGGTTTCCCCTGTTCCCGCCCTCAAAGTCGGAGGTAACCCGCGGGCTTCGGGCTGACTCGGCCCAAGGGACTGAGTCCTCGGACGGGAACGTGGTGACCCCTCCCCCCGGTAGAGAGCTCGATGGTGGAAGACCTCGCTTCTGAGGCCCCAGCCGGGAAGGGGGTGGAGGAGGACCCATTTGATTTATCGACGAAGCCGGTCCCTCTATTCGCCGTCGTGGCGATGGGGTTGCCGGCCTCCGTGGTGCAGCCGCCTCGGCTCCCTGACGGTTCTTCTCGCGGGCATTTTCCATGTCAGCGAGCCGCGCTCGTTTCGCCTCGCGGGCGCGTCTCTCAGCTTCCTGGTGTCGGGGCGGCGATGCAGGTGCGGACGTGGAACACGAGGGTGGGGGAGAGGCCTGAATCACGGGAGGGGGAGAAGGGTCAGGTTGGGACGTGGTGGAGAGGCTGGGTTTGGATGCAGTAGTGGTGCGTGCGGGAAGCGAGGGTGGATAGGAGGGCTGATGGGAGTGGGACGCCTGGGATTGATCTTCGGTGTCGCATGGGAGTGGGACCTCGATCGTTTTGGTGTTATGTGGGAGGGGCTGCGCCTGCCTCTCTGGTGTCGCCAGAGGCACTCCAAATGCTCGGAGAAGGGCTGTGAGCTGGGTGATCAGCTCAGCAGCCCAATTTGGCTGCATGTTTTGTGGAAGCAACGTGGTGTTCTTGGTCTTTGAGGCGTAGGATTGTCTGGGATGTGACCTTTCATATAGCTCTCTAGCTTCTCTAAATGTTAATTTGTTGATGTGTTTAAGTGAAATAATTTCTTTTTCTCTAATGTAATTTGGGCACGTACGATCAAACGACGTGTGGGGTACCTGTCCATCACCGCAGTTGGCACAAAATGGGCTTTCCGAATCGCAATTCTCAAAAGGATGCTCGTGGGAGGCACACTTGCTGCAAGCTGGGCGGTTTCGGCAATACTGGGTAGTGTGTCCGAATTTTTGACACTTGAAGCAGCGCATTGGATTTGGGAAGAACTGTCTTACTTTTACGCGTAGGTAGCCAACTCTGATCTCGGGAGGTATGTCTGTACTATTAAATGTCAAAATTATGTTGTTGGTTGGAATGAAATCCGGACCTCTCTTCACTTTCATTTTTCTGGCTGCGATGACTCCGAAATTTGTCAGTCCATCAACGATCTCGTCCTCAGATACTTCACGCAGATCGAAACAGTTTATAACTCCCCGCGACGTATTCTTTGTTTTATGAGGTTCTACTGTGATTGCTACTGTTTCATTCTCTTTTTTGCCGTCCCTTCGCACACCGTATACAAACTGAGATGACTTAAGCGCCCTAGCTGCCTGTTCTCTTTCCGCGAATTCCACCTCCAGTGCTCCATCTTTCAGTTTGTCACATCTGAGAATGCTTCCAAATCGGTCACACCCGTCCCTTCTCTGAAACGGAGACAGGGAAGCAAGACACTTGTTCATTCCTCTGAATACAAGCACACGAGGCACAGTACTATGTTCAGTACGGGTGTCATACCGATCTCGGCGAAAATGATGGTTGGTCTGGCCCTCACGAGAGGGACCAGGGGTGTTTTTAGTTGGTATGGATGCCATGTAGTGATATTGTGTTCCACTCCTCGGGCGCCCCACCCCTAAGGGGCCCTACTGGGGGGACGCCTGGGTCCCGCGGACGGGAGGTCGCCAGGCGCCCGAGGAGCTATACGGGGCAGGCAGCGCCTTCGTCCGGCCGGGAGAGAGAGACTCACCACCCCGACCGGAATCCAGCGCCGCCCACCCCTTGACCCCGGCCGGCCGGGCTGGCAGGCACTGGGAAACACAGGCCCCCAGCCCGAGGCGACCTGCCACTTGGCCCGCGTGAGGCCCCACGGGCCCGCCCGCCCCTCCGGGATATCAGGACCAAAGAGGTGTGTTGGTCCCCCGTCACAACTAGCACCGTGCGACGGGGGCCTCAACCTCCAGGACTCCGTCAACCCCGGGGGACGGGCCAAGGCACAATTCAACGAAAATACAACTTGAAACTAGGTCTGTTTTTAACCGATACAGCCCTGAAACCCAAGCACAACTTCAGCGAGATCGGAAGCCTATAACCCACGCAGCGGGGAAGTCATTTTAACCCCCCCGATGTTTTTTTCAGATAAGTCTTGAACCGCTGACGTTGTCACTTTGAAATTTGCTATACGTTTCTATTTGTTTTCATATTTCACTAGCAGCAATCCAGGATGATAAAGTAGCATTTGTACATCGCAAGACGGTCATCGTAAATCACATAGCGTACCTGTGGATCACCTCGAGCAATGCTATGAAGTGTCTCAGTTGTTGCTGTCTCCCCAAACTCAGCCCACATGTCTGACATGTGCTCAAGCACTCCGTCTGCAAGGATATTTGTCATCTGGAAGTCGTACAGCCAGCTGTACTGGTCGAGCAGAACCTGAACTTCTTCAATGTATTTTCCGATGTCATCTGACTCCATATTTGGAATGTAACTGGAAAAAAGAACATATTACTGGACACACTGTGCAAATCAAGCTGACTGTGCTTGTAATACCAGAAAGGGAATCTCAGCTCAGACAACCTTCGTCACATCGGAAAAATACGTTGGTACAGTGAGGACAATGCGAACGAGTGTTAGTTATTTGGGCTTTAGGGCACATCGACCAGGGTTGATCATTCGCGCCCATGCGAGCGTGTGTTGCCACAGCACATCCTCAGCCTGCCAGGGCCCAGAGCACCCCCCCCCCCCCCACACACACACAGATGCTGTAGGCCTGACGGCTGCTGCATCGTTCGGCACAATAAAAGCTGGATAGGAAGAAGTAGATCGCGAACACAACAGCTTTGGCTACGTCATCGCCGACACGTAAGACCGATCATTTTTAGAAACAGTGTAGCTTAGGTGACGTTGCCGGGGGTGTGCCGAGGACATTGCCGAGGGTGTCCCGAGGATGTTGGCGAGGGTATCCTGAGGACGTTGTAGAGGGTGTCTCGATGACGTTGCCGAGGGTGTGCCGAGGACGTTGCTGAGGGTATGCCGAGGACGTTGCTGAGGGTGCGCCGAGGACGGTGCCGAGGGTCGTTTTCAGTCAAAGTGAAGTTAATATATAAAACCACATATGAAATATAGATGCCTTTTTCATGCTGAACCTCAATATGAAAATTATTTTGAAATCTGAAGATTTGCAGCTGCTCCTTTGTGCATTTTAAAAGCTCGTGTTTTTCGCATTTTGCCCAAATATTAAATCGAAACAAATGTTTGTACATACATCGATCTACATATTTACTAAATCCTGTGGTCAAAACAAATAAATTCATATCAAATTTAAGCTTCATATACCATGACATATACTGTAGAATACTTTTGTCTAAACATACAAATTAAGAAACCTAACCAAACCTATCCTAATTCTATTTAGAAGACACTGAATCATTTCGATTTTGCAAAATGTTACCAAAAAATGTGGAAATCCTCCAACCTTAAAAGAAAAGCTTAGCTTAACCTGACAAAACCTAACCACTTTGTTTGCTTCATGGTGGTAAGGTAAGGTATGTGTAAAACTTGTCTTGTGGATACCTTCAGGTGCAATAATACTAATGACTGGAAAGGATCTACTCAGAAACCAGGGGTGTCATTTGCAAGCATGCCCCAAAGCCCTAATAACTAACATGAACAACTTAGCTTTTAACCATAGAGCTGTCATTCCAAAATGCCTGTGTGCACCCTCTGCTGAGCAGGGTCTTTTCCAGCTGAATTCAGACCATTGATATTGAAATTAGTGACAATATTTTCCATGTGGAGTGCCACCCTAATCACCCTTGCACTTCAGCACAATGGGTGTGTTGTGATTATTGCATGCATTGACTGGCTGATGGGATGCCTCATCATCATCATGAAAGGAGTCAACAGCTCCTGATGCATCTGTTGATTGGTGTAATGTTAAACAGTGCATATCTTGCTCATATTTAGTTTCTGAAGAAACAGTAGATGCTGTTGCTAGGAAAGCTTCCACAAGTCAATGCCACACCGTTTTCTGATTTGTGCTCATTGGCTTCTATAGAAAAACCAGCTAATTACCCTAGATGTCTTCAAGAAGACTACTCTTTATTTACATTTCTTATTATCTCTTTCCATTGCACTTAGTTGTTCTTCTCCCTAGTATTGGGGCACCAGGTGTCCCTCTTCCTCCATGGGTTGGCACACCTTATTTGTACTACCTGGTGTGGTGCACTTGATGCACCTCTGGTTGTATGCTAGATGAGAGCCTTGTACTTCTAGCTTTTCCAAGGACAATAACAGTTTGCAAGTGCCATATTTCTGAAATGAAATCCTGAGCCAATGGTACAATTTCCATGTTACCAATTTTCAGGCCAGATCTACATCATCAGTGTCAAAGCTGACATAAATACATGGAAGGCCATACAACAATTTGCAAGGAAAAACATATATGCATGATGCTTTATGAGTTTTAGGCACATCAACCAGGTTTGGTCATGTAGCACCCATGTATAACAATGAAGATACATGTTATCTGCTCTTTGAGCACCTAAGGATGGGAAAGGTGTGGGGCTGAACATATGGCTTTCAAGGGGATGTATGCAATGAAGAAGAATGCAAAATTGTCAGTTAAAAGAACTAACCTGGCCTTCCAAGGTTTGATGACCAAAAACTTCATGTTACGTGACCTAACATCAGTGAAATTAAGAGTACTCAACATCAGTAGATTATGGCATAAATGCAACCAAAGGCGAAGATAAATGACAAATAACCTTGAGTTAAAGCCATTCAGCAAAACCAAACAAAGGGATCCCACAATGGACATAAACAGCAATAATATCATGAAGTTTCAGGATTATGGAGGGGTTTGGCTGGTAGGAATTTTATGATGGAACAGCAGGAGACATATGCTTATCTGCCAAGTGACTAGTTTAGCAGCTCCTTTTAGGTTCATTTTGTTATCAATTTCTTGGAACTCCTTGGAGGATGCCCTTGGTTCTCTAACATCCAGCAATTTGGAAACATGTTCTATTGCATCCTAACATATTTTGCTGAAGCTGTACCCTGATCAAAATGGTGCAATCAGATTTATTTTGTATTTAATTTGCTTGCCCCAGTTCCACTTCTATGCAGAGGTACTGCACAATATGGCATGGCACCTGAAACAGAGATGTGCTACATCCAAGCATTACACCTAGATGCTGAATTCATACTCTTGGTAATCAGACACAACTCATGAAATGTTTCAGCGAAGTATTTCTGGAATAACAATGGTATTATACATCAATGTTCAGGCATGCATGCATCATTAATAATCAATTTTCAATTTATCAAACAAGAATGCAGTGCTGTGCCTGGCTGTGTCTAACTTGCTCAGAAAAAAATGTTTTCCACAACTGCTGTATGTCAATGTGGTTTGCACATGCTTAGAAAACTATGCTGTTCCTGGATTTTTCGAATCCACAACATTATCCTCTCCAGAAAATGATCTATTTTCCTTATCTGATGGTTGATTTCTTAGGTTGGTAACTATTTCACGATGAACTGCTGCGATCAAGTAAATATACTCAAAATTCACAGGAAGGGGTGTGAACCGAGTTACGATGCATAATATTTTAAGGATAGCCTCCATACTGGATGGCCATAACATACTCCTCTCCATATCCAGGAATACAATGAATAAGTCCAACAATGCTCACGCACGACAAAGAAATGGCCAAATACTCACTGGAAAGAACAGAACAAGATCATAGCTCACCTGGCTAGTGGAAGAGAAATTTACTTGCTCAAAATATAAGTAACCATTGCGCATGATTTGTGTGAGATCTTTTGCAACCAGATTACTACCATATTGAATACCATCGGACGACGTCATGCGGGCTTGAAGGAGAAGCTCGATTTACCTTCTTGTAAAGGTAACTTGATGCAAAGATAACTATAGACAACTATTGTCTATGGTTGATCATAATATTCGTCGTCGTCATTGTGAATATTTATCAGTTGTGTTGGTAAGCATGTCGGGAGTATCAGGTATGAATTTAAAAACTTGGCTGACATTGATGAAGTATACCTTTGTTTTATATCTGTGGTTGCTCAGGTGCCAATTTGCCATCTGACAGTCATTCATTCGCTTCCATATATGGCAGAGCTGAGTGCGTATTGCTCGACATAAATCAGAAAGTATATTGCAATTTACAGATGTTTGTAAGTTTAATTTTACTTGTTTCAGCAGTGTCGGTAGTAACGCCTATTTTGTTATCAAAACTGATAATTATATTTGGTGGTTGTTTTTTATTTATGCAGATCATTATGCCAGGTCTTCTTCCTCTATCTTTTTTTAAAATAAATTTGTCATAAAAGGTGTTTTGGGGATTTTGGGATTTTTTTTCGAATGCCATGTTTATGAAAGTGATTCAGAAGATGTGACTACTTGTTTTTTGGGGGAAATGCTTACTTTTCAATTTCAACGATGACATAGTCACATCAGTATGGTGTAATGATGTCATAGGCATAGTGCTGAGGCTTCAATGATAATGCTGATAATGATAATGGATAATGCCACAAATGGTTTGATACTATGAAAGTTAATAATTAAATATGAAAGCCTACCCTAACCTAATATAACCTAACATAATATAATCTACTCTCATCTAAGCTAATATAAACCAATATATTTTTTTAGAAACAACCACAATGCTTATTGTGTTGTCTCTTGTATGTCACTGTTCTGAGGCATGCAGCCTGTTCAGTTTCTTTCAGTACTCTTGTGGAATGATGGTGGTGTGCCATTTATGTGGCAGAGGTGGAAATTAAGCATTCTCGAGGTAAATTAGTGATTTCCTTTAGTCATGTCCAAGAAGCTCCAGGTGAGGGATGGATAGATCATGACATGAAAGTCAGTAGTGTGGCATAAATGGTGCACTATGGAAGGTATTGCTATGATAAACCAAGAAACAGGTATTTCTTAAGAAAATGAGTGGTTGCATCTTCCGAATCATGTTCATAAACATGGTATTCTGAAGAAAAAAAAAGATTTTCCCAAACCTCTTTTATGACAAAGATAACCTTGTTTCTTGGACGACATGACCTGGAAGGAAATTTCTCCTGTAAAAATGGTTATTGTTTTTGTTGTGGTGCTGACAGTTTGTCACATGGGTGTGTTGTTCCAACACACCTACCTACTTCTTGACAATTTTGGCATAATTAGCTGATGAGTTAGAACATTGGTAAACCAAATTGTATTGTCTGTTTATCATGCTAATCCCTCCTAGAAATACATCAAGCTAGGTACTAAATTCAAATAGTTAGTGGATAGAGCACTGGCCTGCAAGGGTCAGCCCATTTTGGCACAGCAGGTTTGTGTCACTTCACCCACTTGCTATTAGTGCTTGCTTTCGATGGCCACTTAGCAATTGGTCA
Organism: Imbricaverruca yamaguchii; assembly: GCA_034440575.1. NCBI lineage: Eukaryota > Metazoa > Arthropoda > Thecostraca > Neoverrucidae > Imbricaverruca > Imbricaverruca yamaguchii. The sequence goes on along the minus strand of JAOTOL010000527.1, from coordinate 13,189 downwards.
GGCAAAATCAGGGGTGCAGGCACTAGACAACAATACACAATATATGGATATGTTGAACTCTTGGTCAAAATTGTACTACATAACTGGAATTTCCAGATTGGGAGGTGGGTTCAGGTTCAGCATACAAAATGTGTATAGTACTGGCTCAAATTCTGAAAAGCTCTCCCTGTATCAACTTAAACCACATTTTCTATAAGACCTTATGTTCACCTTCACATAAAATGCACCAGCTTTTTCTTTCTTTTTCATGATAGTTCCTAATGTTTTGCTGATGTTGACTACCAAGCTGTAATTTTCAGTGTTCTGTACTTATGATCATTACTGTTTTGTATGGAATTACAATTGCACCATTTAACAGAAATGATGCAATTAGAGGTCATAAATTCAAAAGTAAAGTTAACCACAGCAGAACAAGGTTAAGACAGACTTTCTTTACCAACAGGGTAGTAAAACACTGGAACCAGCTGCCAGAAACCATTGTCAGTAGCAGCACACAGGACACGCGGTCGGTGGCGGCGCTTGACAGCGACCCCCGGCCGCTCCACACTCTTTCATAGATTTCTCCGGAACAAGACAACATTGTTTTGTCATAGTGTGATTGCGTGCATCCTGAACATTGAACCGTGAATGTGTGACGCCGCCAAAAACTGTGAGTGCCTTAATCATCTGAAAAACCGCTATATTAAGTTTGAATTCCTCAACGGATACTGATGCTTCTAATGTGCGAGGGCGAGCCACATTACCCAAGAAAACTCTCTGAAGCGTGAGGCAAGATTCGCAATTAAGCCAAGTTCCCGGTCCTGCCATCAAAATTTCATAATCAATGCAAGCCTATGAGAAAACGGCAAAACAAACAGAACTATCGCCATGTCCACCGCCGCAGAACAGCCACCAGTCGGAAACGCGCATCCATACCAACATCAATCGTTTCGCACCTCTCTACCCCAGTCAACCCCGCCCCCTAGAACAGCCGCCGCAGATGTCTGCGTGTCCGGAGGTCCGGACCGACCCCGGCCAGCCGTGCCCGGACGCGGCCGGCGCTAAAGACAACAGTGCCGAGCCGCCCCCTGGCCTGGTCCGCCCCGCCGAATCGGTCCCGGTCGGACGCCGGCGACGGCTGAGGAGGCGAGGATGCCGGGGCGGACGACAAGTGAAGAGGAGAGTCATCGAACGAGCAATACTATCAGCTCAAAGGAGTGCTGCTCTGCATGCCACTCCCGGCACTGGGGAAGCCCCCCGTCGTGTGGAGTGCCGCCCAACACCCTCAGCAGTACAAAGCACTGCGAGTGCAATGCCACCTCGACGGCGAACATTCAGCCGAGGTCTCTTGCAGCCTCCGCGATTGACGCTTCGACAAACGCGGAACGTTGGCAGAGTCCAGCACCACAGACGTTGTCGCCGAATGAAAATCGGCCACGGGAATGTTAGCTCGCTGACCAAACACCTAGACGACATCAATCAACTGTTATCGACTGAGGAATTTGACATATTCTGTACCACCGAGACACTGCTCTCTGTGGATGTGGACGACAGCACCCTCATCTTACCTGGCTTCAACATCAGGCGGAGGGAAGTGTCGCACGGGCGTGGAGTCGCTATTATCTCCCGGAATCGTCTCACTGTTGAGCCACTATGGGTGCCCACACCGAACTCATCTCTAGAGTCACTGTGGATCACTGTGACTGATCTGACAACAGTTATCGTTGGAGTTGTCTACCGTTCCCCAAATAGTGCAGTGACACCGGCCAATGAGGAGCTATATGATCAACTGGTTCACGTCCTAAGCCTTGGCAAACCCATCTTTCTTCTCGGTGACACCAACTTCGACGTCCTGCAGCCCGACAAACCGGGTGTGCGGGCTTATTTGCGTACCCTCTGCGATCTGTCTCTCAGCCAGCTGATAACCAACGTCACACACCCACCACGGAGAGAAGGAGACAGCCCGAGCCTCCTCGATCATCTCATTACAAATCGATCTGACCTGACCACAGAAGTTCAAGTCATTCCCACAGATTTCAGCGACCACGACGTCATCGCTGCATCTGTCACAATTGACAGACGTCGCCCTCAACCCACCGTCATTACCATCCGATCGACAAGACGCTTAGATCAAAATGCTTTGTGCCTAGACCTACTGTTGGCCGACTGGTCGGCCGTTTATCAAGCGACTACCACCTCGGACAAATGGGACGCATGGCTGGCTGCATGGCAGCCAATCATCGACGACCACATGCCTCTTCGACAAATCAAGCTGAAGCACCGGTCGCCGCCTTGGCTGCAGCACGATGACGTACATACAGCAAGGGCAGCATTGAAGCAGGCGCGCAAGCACAGAGATTCAGCACGAAGCGATGAAGCCCAGCGGAATTACCGAGAGCACAAGAGCGCACTCCGAACGGCTCAACATGCCGCATGCGCAGAATATTTTCAGACAGTTGGTACCCGCACACCGTGGAAGGACATTCGCAAGTTTATTATCGCTTCCAGCAAGTCAACGATAGAAGAACCTGGCACAACCATTCAACCGACTGATTGGCATGAACAGCTCAACCGGCATTTCACCGGCGTCGGTGCCGCGGTAGCTGCTGAACTAGCGATGGTACCGCCCGGAGAACCCTCTGGCCAAGACCCCCACGTGTCTGTAGCGGCGCATTCACACCGTATCCTGTGACGATGCCAGAGCTGTCCAAAGCGTTGCAGCGCATGGGTGGCTCACGAGCGTCCGGAGCTGATGGCATCACCATCCAGATGCTTAAAATGACGTTTAGTGTGGTGGGTCCGCACCTGCTAAACATCATTAACTCATGCATCACAAGTTGTGAACTGCCACCGTCATGGAAAACGGCGATGGTAATACCCCTGCACAAAACTGGTGACGCAGACGACCCACACAACTACAGGCCAATATCGATATTGCCAGTGGTCGAAAAACTTTGTGAGCGTGTCGTGTGTACACAACTGATAGACTATCTGACTAGTCGTCATTTGCTGTGCCCAGAACAGTACGGCTTCCGGCCCGGCCTGTCTACCGAGATGGCTCTGCTTGACACGGTCACCCACGCCACCCTTAAAATCGACCAAGGCGAGATCACTGCACTAGTTGCAGCTGACACCTCAAAGGCGTTCGACAGCGTGGAGCACAATCGCCTCATGGACAAGCTCGGATGGTACGGCGTCAACTCCGCATGGTTTCGAGCGTGGCTTGAGGGTCGTACGCAAACGGTGAAAGATTCTACCCCACTGTCGGTAACACATGGTGTGGTGCAGGGCTCGATACTGGGCCCGGTTATGTTCCTAATATTCTCCAATGACCTCCCGCAACATATCCCACACGGCAAGATTGTAATGTATGCCGATGATGTACAGTTCATCGATTCCGGGAAGCGAAACGAAATCACAGCCATTAGCCAACGATTGAATATATCACTGTCAGTCGCCCTGAACTGGTTCATACAGAATCGACTAAAAGTAAATCCCTCCAAAACTGAGACATCATATCCGAGGCAAATGCTCACTCAGTTTTCAAAATTATGAACGAGTTCACTGGCTCAGAACTCATTCGCGGGCAGCTTAACTGTCGCTCAACTGTGTCGCAACGGAGCACCAGAGCCACGGCTAACGGGGAGCTCCAGGTACCACGATGCCGCACAAAATTCGCGCGCCGCTCCTTCATACCGAGAGTTTGCCGAATGTGGAACAATCTGCCCCCAGATGTGAGGAATTCAGGCGGCTACAATGTTTTCAGGAGGAGGCTTTCGGTCATGCTGCGCATGTCAAGGCTCTAATTTTTGTGTATGCTCATATTGCTAGTGTTTCCGTGTTATGAGTGTATGATCGTGATGATGGTGTGTGCGGCACATTGGTGCACCTGTAACGGAGACTGAAAAACCCTGCTCGGGAGGATCCGAAAATACATTACATTACATTACATTACATTGAACGTCTTTAAAATCAGTATAGACAATGATTAGAAGAATAGAGGGTTTGCTTTTCAGTATTACAGGGAGGGCTGATTGACAGATTTGGTGGGCAACTGGTTGAGTGTACAGAGTGCAACCAAGAAGGGCCCTTGTGGCTCATAGTTGCATGAATATTCTATGTCTTTATGTCTTTAAGTCTTTATGTATGGCACATAGTGCATTTAATAAAAGCAAGTGTAAGGCTACCCCTGAGAATGGCACATCAACCAGGGATTCTTCTTTGGTGCAGTGTATTAACTTGTGTTTGTATTTATCATGTTGTTGAGCATTTACTGTGCATTTCATTCAGATGCCCCATGGGGTTTTTGTAACTCTTTCAGCTACACTGAGGACATGGAACAAGAAGATGAGGATGTCATCTTCACAGTATGTGGCTTTCCATGTCATGCTAATCATGTTAATGATTACCTTCTGTAGTGGCCCATGATCTGGTGTATATTTTCAAAGTGTCCCTGGCCTTGGCTGCACCTCTGTCCAGAAACACTGATCTCATATTGTTTTTAAAATGCATGGAACCAATGAAACTGCAATAGGTATCAGAGTTGGTGCTCTTGGGTACTAGCTGGAAGGCATTTAACCACTTGCTCAATGCATCTCTTCTTTTTGTGTCCCTTATAGCATTGTATGGTGAAATAGAGTGGTAGTTGAATGGTTTGGCCATATTGTTTTCCCCTTCCCTTTATCCACTTGCAATTTATGTTTGTCATTCCACATGCTTTGATTTCTGATAATGTATGATATTGCTGATCATTTCAGAGATCACCCCTCCCCCTCCCCACAGAACTCACCACTCTATGACCATCTGGTATCCAGTGGGCATGAGGAATTTGAGTCAGCATCCTGCCTGGATGATATACTGGACCAATCTTCAGATCACACAGCTCAGCCTTATGAGATAGTCAATGTGAGTTGTTGGCTCAGATCTCAGATGATTGTTGGGATCACATGTGGATGATGAATCAGTGCAGATCTGAAGTGAGGTGTTGGTTCCATCATTTGGTTTTTTCTTATTTGTTTCTTCATTATGTGCATTTGATGGTTGTTTTTCAGATGGCTTCCATAAAGCCACCCCAGCAAGCATTCAGAGTACAGTTCAGACTATGTGGAAATATCCTGAGTATTGAAAAATGGAGTGGTTCCTCAGATGTAAATAGGATGCATCAAAGAGGTACTTGGTGATATATGTTACCAATAACTTAGTGATGAACAACAATAGCTGGCAGTGTTGTGAACTCAGAAACATTTGCTGCACCTGGCATTTGAAGATTCAGCATTCATCCAGAGGATGTTTTGAAAGATTTAATCCAACCCATGTCACCCTTTTCCTCTTGAATGTTGTGAGTCAGGACTCTTTTTTCTCAACAAAGTGGTCCTAGAATGTCGATGTGCTCCCTCAATGTGTCATTTTTTGTTCCACTAACAGCCTTATCCAGTCATGTGGCAATTGATACAAAGGTGACGTGTGCCCTCCCTATGCTTTGCATTAGCATAATGTGTGCACATGTCGTGCATCTGCATGTATCCTGCATTCGTGGAGATTTCCAGGTGTTACATGTCCCTGTGGTTTGTTAGTGGTGTTTTCCATGTGTCACAATAGGCACTGAGAGAGGGCATCTTGATGGCAGCAGACTGACTGGAACTGTTGGCCATCATCATGATCACACAGTGGCTGAGATTGGGTGCCTTGATGACAGCTGTCTGGCTGGAACTGTTGGCTGTCCTGATGATCGCAAAATGGACATTCAGGTGGCGTGGCTGAGAGAGCATGCCCTGGCGGCAACCGACCGGCTGGGACTGCGCTCCAGTCCTCTACTACTGCCCGACGCCCTGGACACCCTGCTGGCCTCGGGTCTGATGATGGACCGCGACCGTGCCATGGTCACCGACCTGTGCTCCGAGCTGCGTCGGCCCACGTGTGGGCGGGGCATATCAGAGTGAGTAGTGCATCTGTGTCGTCCCAGCGGGAAGCTGACAGCTCCCACCCATCACACACAGTAATTATGTGTCATCGATTCGGTATTCAAGGGAGAAGAGTTGCTCAGATGGCTGGTGTCCAGAATGTTCATGAAGAGAGTTGGAATGCTTGTTTTGACATGTTGCAAACTGTAATGATGTTCACAGTTTTTAGGGTCCGGTAGAGCACTGCTGATGTTCTTGTTATTAGAGCTAATATGTGATTCGGTGAGGCTTACATATCACCTAATGAAGGCGGGCGCAGCACCAGCTTTGTTCAATGTGTGGCGACATATCGATGAGCTTTACACTGTCGTAGGGCGTGCGTGTGATATGGATCAACTGACGAGTTTGCCACTGTTCCAGCCCGGTCCTGGCCGCCATGTTGGTCGTCGGCGTCGCTAGTGCTCTCTATCTGCCGGCTTCGTGTATCTTCCTGAGCGTGGCGTTAGTGCTGTGCGCAGGTGGCGCTGGCGTCGCCCGCCTGCGCGCCGCTGCCGGCCGCCGCTGCGTGGCCGACTTCTGCGGAGTGGCGGCGAGCCTGAGCGGGACCGGACTCAAGTGCGTCCGCCTGTTGCAGGAGTCTCACCTGATGGCTCGCGGCGTGTCGCTGTAAGTTGTCGGCCCACTTGGTATGGTCTTGGCTGGCCATGTATGGACATAGCCCTGGGTCTCAGAAATGGATAGCGGTGCACGATCCTGGGTGGTGGATCCCAGGATACTATCCTGCAAGTCCCCATGTTTATTTTCTGTTAAGAATGTTGCGGATTTCGCGGTTCTACCTTTTATTTTATGGAAGACTAACCCCGGGGTTGACATTTTATAGCTACATAAAGTGAAGGACTGCGCCATGTGTCCGGGAGTGAGGGGACGAATGTCGCAGAAGGCCTCAGGGTTCTAACGAGAGCCTTCCCGGTTCCGAGGGTTCCCGGGGCTTTTTCGGGCTCCAACGCTCCTCTCCTGTGGCTGGCAGTGTTGGATTTTCACTTCTCAGTCTTGGATTCGGAGTGTATAATTTTTTGGCTTGCCAAAGTATTGAGTGTATAATCTTGAGAGGCACTATGTTATGGGGTGTATAATTTCCCAATTTGCCAAATTATGGGGTGTATGTTGAAGCACCAAGTAACGGAGTATATACATTTTATATATAACGAAATGTATACATTTTGAAAAATGCAGTGATGTCTCCTGGAATGAAGAACAAAAACCCAGGGGCCTCGGTAGCCTAGATGGTGGAGCGTGGGACTCGAATCTCACGGCCGGCGGCATTTGCAGTCCACCCACGACCAATCGGTGTGATATAGGGTGGCGGCGCTATGCGACCTTGCGGTTGAATGCGTCGTAAAATAACCCGATAATTCTTCTTCCTCAAGAATAAAACGCCTTTAAGTAATTTGTTAGGTTCTTATCCTAGTGTCTCACAGACAACCAGATGGGGTCCACCACACATCGTCGTCTGAAGTCATCCACGTTACGTTAATGACGGTGTTGGTAGCATAGGTACCAACACCGCATAACTAATGCAAATTCACAACATACCTCGAGAGCAGGACGTTCGTGCACCGCTGGGTCTAAAATGGGAGGGTCTAAAATGTTACTTCGGGATATGGGTTTCGGAATATATAATGGTTGAAGGAAAGTTATACTAAAACAATCCGTCTAAAATCTTTTATTCTCTCTACGATGAAATTTTCTTTTTTTCAAAAGAGAAAGCTGAAATAAAATATTGAAGTCAATCCTTATTAATATTAAATGTATTTCAATGCACTTTTAGTTCATGTCTGGAATGTTTAGTAGAAGCAAGGAATGATTTGGAAGGATGAAAAGCGACTAGACGGGCGGGCAAATTGCTGCTGTAAAACAGACTATCGTCACGGACGAGCGGAAATTAGCGTCTCATTTCGCGCCATGATTGCTATGAAATACCAAAAAATAAAAATAAGTTAGAGAAAATTGCCAAGAGAATTACAGGGAACGTTTTTTTCTCAATTAATAATAATCAGGACTGTGGGAAGAAACTAATCATTGGATCAGAATGAGGCTTATAAGAGTGTAGAGAATTAGGTCAACACACGTAAATCTGAATTTGTCCGGAGTGGGGAAACCTCGCGGTCGGAGTGGCATGAATGCAACTATTCCCGCTTGTTGATGAAATTCGGAAACAATATAAGTCATGAAATCGAAAGAAGGTGAAATTTCTGGTTCTATGGGTCTTCATTTTGGAGCAAAGTGTTAGCAGGTTTTAGGAACGTTTTGGTACCATTCAGGCAATTTTCATGTGGAAAATCCTTCCGATATCTTTTATGTACATCGCTCCTGACTGCTTAATAATATAAATATGAACAGTTTTATCCATCCCAATTGATGCAGAACATATCATTCTCCAAGGAACCAAGAAGAAATGCATGGCTTGGCTTGGCTTTTCGTGGCAATGGTTCAAATAGCTCCGGCCGGAGTGGGAGATGGAGAGCGGTGAACTCATTGAATCCAAGAACGCGGTCGGGCTGGTGAAGGTGAATTCCTATATTTGGTTAGCGGAGCGTAGTGGTTTTTTTATTCAATGAAGGATTTTCTTTAAAGTTTTTCGCTGCCATCTGGAAGGAATTGACTGCGTGTTTGGCTCGAGGTATTGCGATACTTAGAGGTTGTATTATCTGACTATGTAGGTACCTACCTACTTACCTATATCAAATATCTTCGCGGTAATTCGAGTTATTGATTTGGATAAACCAAAGCTGTAAGCTTGTGTTGTGTGACGGGAAATCTTCAGATAATGCAAGGAGCAGGACATGATAATATTAATTGCTGCGATATTTTGCAGACAAGCGTAGAAATGAACAAAACCGATTGCTTTGCTTTTGTCTGGAATATTTTGTTTTCACTTCAAAATTTTGTTTTCACTTTCACTTCAATTTTGAAGCGTGAATGTTTTCTTTCAAAATGGGGGCTGGGCCTCTTCAGTGCACATTGACTGCAGATATTATAGATATGCATGCATTCAAGCATTATTTGTGCTTTCATGGAATGTTCAGGAATTATTAGGTGCATCCTGTCCATATTCTCCATTGAATACCATTATACTCTTAACATTTCTGGTCTGACTTACTGAATGGACAAATTTGCAGTTTAATGTGATTTGATTTCTTGAAATTTATTTTTTGTGCAATGATTATGAATATGTTCATAATGTAGGTACTTACATGATGTGACTGCACATTTTTTTGGCAAGTGCAGTTGGGTAGCAAAATGACACCAAAAAAGTGGCTCGGGTTTGGTTGGGAAATATACCATGAAATGTGATGTTATAAATGAAGAAAAAGCTGCAGCCTAACTGGATGCAAGAAAATCTTTTTTTAATAACATTTTTTATGAGCAATTAATTAAAAGTATTAAAATGAATTAAGAAATTAAAAGTAAATGGCCTATGCTAACCAAACAGCCTATGCTAGCCCGAGTGTTTTTTAAAATTAAAAAACTTTTTTTATATTCCTGAATGATTCCGAAAGGAATTTGATGAATGGATAACTTACAAAAAAAATAATCTAGCATAACTTAGCCAAACCTAATACCTTTGTATGCTTCATGGAGGCAAAATGTGTGTAAAACATGTGTGGAAAAGTAATAGTGCCCATGACAATTCCTATGCTGTAGCAAAACATGGCTCATATCCACCAGTATTTTGGAGATTTGGGGGAAGTGCTACACTTTGTGGCTTACCAGTTGTGTGGATGCCACTCTAGCTCTTGGTGTTCATCCATACATTCTTCTGAGCACATCTGGACTCTGTTCTGAGGTTTGTCCACAAATGGAGAACATACACATGGATGCACTGGTCGCTGTTTATTAATTCACCTGCACCTCACCACAAATCGCACATGCACAAATGTAATGTTATGGAATGATATGGAAGATGGAATGTTGTGAAATATGGAATGTTCAGTGGCATTAAGATCATATTCAGACTGCAGTGATCCATATTTTGCCATCCATTGACATATGTTGTACTTGTGCATGCTAGCAAACTGATATTCTTCCAATCTGGCTGGCATCTCATTTTTGGCTTTACTCCTGCCTCCTCTTGGAATGTGCCTACAGATGACTCGAAATAACAAATGTGTATTATCCTCAATTATACTGGAAACTTCATGTGGTAGGGGACCCAGAATGACTTAATTTTCCTCTCCACCCAAGTTATCACTATTGTATAATGACATCTAGCTGTCTTGCTAGTTAAGTATGTCTTCATCCAGCAATGCAAGGAGTGTATTTTTTCCGGAGTGTATAATTCTTTGGATTGCAAAAGTTCCAAAAAAGTGCCACTTTTCCAACGCTGGTGGCTGGGCATGCTCTCTCTCTCTCTCTTCTTGGAGCATCCGATCTCGTCTGGGTGCCTCCTTTGCCGTCTTGTTGGCTCCTTGTCTCGCTTTCGGGCTCTTATTATGTCGAGGGATCTTTTTCTCCTCAAGTCCCTCTTCCGTCCCGGGAAAAGACAAAGGAGCCAAAGTCCCCCCCTGTCGTTTCTTTTCGGCATTCCTTTCCTAGTCCTTCTTTTTCTTAGGCCTTCTCTTTCTTAGGCCTTATCTAGGCCTCCCTTTATTAAGCCTTCTTTCTTAGGTCTTTTCCCTCAGGCCTTCAACCTAAGGGCCCTCTTCTGCCTCTGGGCCTCCCTTATCAGTCCGTAGGGTTTCATATCCCGTGATAGGGCCGCCTTTTCCGATTCTGGTGCTTCCTCTCAGTTCTTGAGGGCCTATTGTGACTCTAGAGGCCTATTTCTTTTGGAGCATCCTTCGGCTTCTGATGACAATAGGGGAGACATTCGTTAATGATAGGAGAGGCTTCTCTTGGCGAGATAGGAGAGGCTTCTCTACTTTAGTTTTGATGCTTTGGCTTCGGTTTTTTGTGTTAATTGTACCTTATGTGATGCTTAGAAGTGTTCCTCTGTCGATTTGTATTCTCAATATATATCTCTTGATATCTTACTGTACAAAAACATTCCAGGCTCCAGAATGCAGCTCTCGGTAATAATGTCCTTCAGAGTCAGTGCTCTAGGCTTCAAGTTCTTAAAGCATTTCCCAAAATTATAATTTTCCTCATCAGATCCTGACAACGGATGTATTCCACTGCGATATGGATTAAAGTTCCTTATACAGCACTTGTTTTGTTGTTTTCCCATGTCAATGTAGAGGTAATGGACGCCCCAATACCAATTGTGATGTTTGTGCACACTCAGTCGACAGATTCCCGACTATGCATCACGCACGTGCACATGGGTGGAAAATGGTCGTGCTCGCGACGTTACTTGTCACGTGCACATGGACAGAAAGTGGTCATGCTCTTAACGTTACTTGTGCAATTAAGCCACAGCCAGCATTTCATGCTCATTTACATACTCAGGGGAATTCGCCTTTTATTTTATAAAAGGTGTATTTGGCATTTCCAACGCACTCATGATGCCAGTTGATTTGACATCACATGATACATTTGGAAATGTCTTCGCCATCTAAATACTAGGCTGTTTAGTGTCGGAATCCCAGTTGTTCTTCGGGTAACTTTATGGGTGTACGAACCCACATACACCATTTGACATGATTCTATGACGGACTGAAAACCTTCAGCGTCATCTTCCTTACGATGAATTAACCTGCATCCTTCTATTGCTTGATTAACTTTCCAGTTCTGTACCCCTCAGGAAAATTTGAAGGAAGTGTGAAAGTCCACATCAAATGCATGAAAACCATCTATATTTATCATATTTTGATACCAACTTTATCTGGTACCTTGGTTCACCCAGTTTTACCCCTTACTACTTCAATATTTTACTATTTATGATACTATAAAAACATCCACTGGCAAAAGATAGGCAATTGAATGGTTAAGTGAAGCACATGTGGCGGCTGCTGGTGTAGATCTGAAATGGGTGATGCGTGTGTTGGTAACATAGCAACAACCCACAATGCTGACCAAACGTATAGTGTCAACTGCTGATTGGAGAAGACAGAATCAACTATGTACGTGATTGTCAAGTCATCAGAGGAGAAATCACTGCCCCTCCCCCAGGATGGTCGCCAGCCCCCATTGATATCCCACTAGAAAAGGTTGATAATATAAAGTGTAGATTGCTGTATAGTGAACCCGTCTCGATGTTCGAAAAGTTGAGGACGTTCAGTTATTTTATGCTGGACTGTGTAAATTCTGGGTTTTGTCTTAAACTAGGAACACCATTCAATTTTTTTAAAGGTGAATCCCAGCGTAACTAACGTTTTATTCCTCACCTGAGCATTTTCGCAAACATAAAGAAATCAGCGACGTTTAGTGAACCACCACTTGCTGTATCGGATGGGACATTCTTTGCCGACCTCATGGCATAAAGCCATCAGGAAATGTCATGAAGTATCACTTACCTGTGATATTATAAGTAAGAACTTGCCAGATGTTTTTTTTTTATGTAGAACAAAATATCGAATTTTCGACACATGTTGCCTGTTGCCCCAGATGGCCGTTGGCAGATGTGATCGAATTTGACAGATAACTGAACTAGCCTGCTTGCACATGTCATTGATCTTCGCAGATTCATCTGAGTTCATTAACTCAGCCTGACCTCGGACGATGTTTTTGGCTTATGAGTCATTAGGATTATTTTCACCCTTCGGTGTAATAAAATAGTGTTTCGGATGCTGCTTCACAAGCTTCCAAAACAGAAAACACTTCCGTCATCTGACCATCGTGTCATTTGTGCATATGGCAACTTCACGTTCATAAATGGATCTCCGTTCCTTTTAAGCAAACTGCATTCAAGAGTAGTACATTACCTATGGTAACAAACAATTTCCACTGAAATAATGGAAGCTGCATGACCTCTGCAGTTTGATGTTTCCTCAATCCCAATAACCAACCAACTTAGAGTATTAGAAAAAGGATTAGATGTATTGCTGGGTTTGAGTAATACTTGGAACAGCTTCGCAATTGTGTCTCCTTAAGTATCACTGCACATGTCGGCCAGCTTTTTGGCTTGCGATATATATATATATATATATATATATATATATATATATATATATTTATATTTATATATATGTATATATTTATATATATAAGTATATAAATATATATACATATATATATATATATATATATATATATATATATATATATAGGTATATATATTTATATAAGATGAATGCATACTGTAAAACAAAATCAAGCACAGTCTCATGCACATAGCCCATAAAGCAGCAACGTCGTTCATCCAATCGTAA